>CAUYQG010164402.1:0-32442 GCA_963574415.1 Tarsius wallacei
CCTGTAGTTCCAGCTACTTGGAAGGCTGAGGCGGAAGGATGGCCGGAGCCCAGCGGGTCGAGGCTGCGGTGGCCGGGAGCGGCCGCTGCACTCCAGTCTGGGTGACAGAGTGAGACTCCAACTCAAAAAAAAAAAAAAAAAAAAAACTCTGTCCAGTGTTTGTCAAAAGAAATAGCTTTTTCAAGATCCCATCCTTTAAAGTCAAAGAGCTTTGTGCGTATGCCTGATAAAGCCAAATAAGCAGCCTCCATAGAGAACTCTGTCCTAGTGAGGTTTCCAGAAATGTGAACAAAACAGAAGTCAGTCAACTATGGCCCATGGGCCAAATCTGCCTTAAAAAAAGTTTCACTAGAACATAGCTGCACTCATTTGTTTATGTATTACGTATGGCTGCCCTTGTGTTACAGTTGCAGAGTTGAGTAGGTGTGACAGAGAGCTTGTGACTCACAAAGCTGAAAATATTCTGTTTGTCCCTTTACAGAAAAAGTTTGGTTTTTTGGTAAAGAAAAGCATAATCTAACTAAAATATCACTTGGCACAAAGCAGCAGACAGGCATCTAAAACTAGAACCATAGACCTTTATCTATGCATCCTTTTTGTTCTCATTTGCAAACATCCATTGAGCACCTACTATGTGCCAGACTTTATATGGGATGCTTAAGTGAACAAAAAATTAGACAAAATTCCTATCTTCATGAAGCTTGCTAACTAGTGGGAAGAGACAGACCATAACCAACAATAATATACAAGCTAATTATATTGTATAAAGTAGTAAGTGCTGCGGCAAGAATAGAGCAGAGATGCATAGGTGGAAAGTCCTTGGAAATAGCTGAAATTTGTGGCACTTAAAGGCAGCCTCTTTGAGGAGGTGGCATCTGAAGGAAGTTGTGAAAGGTGAGGGAATGAGCTCCTTAGATCTGGGAAAAGTGTTTCAGGCTATGGAACAGCTGGTGAGAAAGCCCTGAGTACAGATTTCGACCTTAGTCATGCACTCAGTGCCACAGGTTGATTTCCAAGCTACATGAAAATAATTTCAGAATGTTTTCCCCATCCCCCACCCCCAGCAAATCTCAACAACTTCTGCAAACTTTTCAACAACTCCGTTAAACTGCTACACATTTTGATCTAATAAATCTGGGGTGGATATTGAAAATTGTATTTTGTAAAATGGGACAGTATTTTAGGCGTTTCAGGTGCCTCTGTTTGGGAATCACTGATCTAAATCAAAATAAGAATGCCCTCCAAATATGCTGAGAGTCACTCAGCATCTGCTTAAACACTTATAGTAATGGGAAGCTATTAACTCTTTTAGAGAGTTCACTTCATAAAATATTTATAACATTTAATTAATTTATTCATTTATTCAACAAAATGCATGGCCTTCTCACTGTGAGTCAGGTATTGGAAAGGCACAAATATGTGTTCTGTGCCTTCACTGCTTTTTATTTGTTTGTTTCTGATTGTGAAATGCATTTGTTTTCATTTTAAACAGTTTGAAAAATACACAAGGAAAAAATTGCTCTTTATTTTACAGATATTTATATTTATTTATATTTCATGTAATGCTTTTCTCTATATTTTTACATTTAAAATGTTAGAATCTCTTTTTAAAGTAATAATATATTAATAATATATCTGTTGCCATAAATTTTTTCTATGTGCTTTTTAAATAGCAGCATAGTACTTCATTGTATATATGTAATATATGTATATGCATACATATGATGGCTACTTAGGTTATTTCAAAATGTTCACTACTACAAACAATACCACAATTAATTTTCTTATAAACTTTTTCCAGCGTTTTGAATTATTCAGGTAAATATCTAGAAGTGGAATTTCTGGATATAAGCTTTTAACTCTTTTAAAATTAATTGCCAAATTGCTTCTCCAGAAAAAAATACCAATTTCCCTCTCCATTTCAATTATATGAATATATCCATGTCTTCATATCATTGGCAATTTCAATATTTCTTTCTTTTGATTAAAAAAGCTATAATTACTGAAATATTATTTCCTGAACTGAGTTAAAATTTGCCTATCCAAATGTTCAATCTACTCTCTGACTTTTGCCTTTTGGAGATTTGTGGAGTAAATTCAATCTCTCTCTTTTAAAATGAAATTTCAGTGGCTGGACTTGGTGGCTCAGCCTGTAATCCCAGCACTTTGGGAGGCTGAGGCGAGTGGATTGCCTGGGTCCATGAGTTCGAGACCAGCCCAGGCAACTTGGTGAGACCTTGTCTCTACAATAAAAAAAATTAAAAATAAAATAAAATAAAATGAAATTTTAGATTTTTGAAAATAATTATCATACCTCCACTCTGTTCTAACTCTAGTTATAGTATTTTCCTTTGTTCCAATAATGACTCCTCCTAAACTCTAGTTTCTAGACTCTTCACAGCTCTGATCATAATATTCTCAATAATCCTTAGTTAACCCTAAGTCTTTCTCTTAAAATATGGTGGCAAGAACTGCTTTAGACTGTGTGTGTCCCTTTAGCTCCAAGTTCATATGTTGAAACCCAATCCACAATATGACAGTATTAAGAGATGAGGGTTTTGGGAGGTGATTAGGTCATAAGGACAGAGCTCTCATACATGGGCTTAGACCTAGAAGCCTCCCTCACCTTTTCTGCCAGGTAAGGACATAGCAAGAAAACGACCATCTATGAACCAGGAAGTGAACCCTCACAGATACCAAGTCTGCAGATGCCTTTTTTGGGTTTCCCAACCATTGGGATTGTGAGAAATAAGAGTTTGTTGTTTATAAGCCACCTAATCTAAGATAGTCTACCACAATCCAAATGGTCTACCACAAGGACTAAACCGAGGACTGTCACCACAAGAACATTCTTTATTTTGAACACGATAATGCTACTGGTGTGAGCTAAGTAGGCATTAGCTTTCCTTGGCAACCATACCACACCATTGCTCATAAAGAGATTGGTATCGACCAAAATTTCCAAGCATTTTATAAACAATCTTGTAGTGATATCATGTATCATCTGCATTTTACTGATGCATTTGCTTTCTGAGACCTAAGTGCAAGACTTTAATAGGAATCAATGCAATCTTTAATTCTAGCTTGTTATGTTCTTTTTGAAAACTGATTTCATCATTAGATGTGTATCTTACACAAACTTGATAAGGACATCTCTTGACTTGTAGTAATTAATAAAAACACTGGAGAGTCCTGTCTCACTCTACTAGTCTGTTATCAATCCATTATCAACAGACTTTAGGTACAACGCTTAGTCCAACCATGCTATATGCAGCATCATCCAATGGGTGTACCTTTGTATGTGTGTTCTTGTTGCCAAGGATATAGATGGAAACTCTATAAAACAAATCACAAACAAAATATTTTAAACTCATGAATATCAAAATATATTCTTTGTATGGAATTTTCCTGACCTTTCTGCATATTTATTAACTTTTTTAAGGAAAATTACTTTGACATAATCAATTGATTGTCCATGTTGGTTCCTTGTTTTCAGCTTTTCTCTAGAATATAGCCAGGGTCAACATTATGCTTAGCTGTATGTAATTTCTAGTTTCCACATTTTGTTTATCTACTTTAAGACATATCTCATCTACTAGAACACCCTGCTTTTATAGTAAAATAAGCATGTCTGATGACTTTATTTCAAACAGAAATCTTATTTACTATTTTCTAGAGTCTTTAACTCCGTCTCTCTGATAATTGTGCTTTTTGCCTACATTTTCTATTTTGAAAATCACTATGGTAGATGTAGAAGAGAGAGAAGATAATTTTAAATGGGAGTCAAAAACATGTACTTTTGCATTGTTGAACTTTGTCATTTATTTCAATTCACGAATTTAAACCTTCTTCAATCTTAATATTATGTACATGATTTTAATAACAATGACCCAGTGTATTGTTCTTGAAACTTTTACTATAGCTGCATCTTAATTCAGATTTTACCTTTATATATGAAATCAATTGCCCTTGTCATAGATGACCTATACATTTTAAATCTTTCAGATTACTGCAAAAATAGTTTAGCTTGGGTGGTCTTTAATGTGAACAGATCAGTAGTGGCATGGGCTTACTCCTTCACATGTATGCTGCTTTTAAGTTTTCAAAGCATTTTGTACTTTTTAATCTTAAAAACTAGACACAGACATAAAATTAGATTTGATCATAAGTCTAAGTTACATTCTGGCCCATGCAATATGAGGTGACAATGAGTAAGGTAGATATAACTTGATTTTCTATTCTTTTTTTTTTTTTTTGAATTGGAGTCTCACTCTGTTGCTGGAGTGTGGTGGCATGCTCAAGTCCACCACATCCTTGACCTACTGGGCTCAGGTGATCCTTTCGCCTCAGCCTCCAAGTAGATGGAACTACAGGCACATGCCACCGTGTCTGGCTACATTTTTTTTTATTTATTGTAAAGTTGAGGTCTCACCAAGTTGCCCAGGTTGGTCTCGAACCCATGGACTCAGGCAATCCTCTCACCTCAGTCTCCCAAGGAGCTGGTATTATAGGCGTGAGCCACTGCGCCCAGCCAACTTAATTTTCTTAAAAGCAAGATTTGTATGTGTAGAGTTAGGGTTAGGGCTAGGGTTAGGGATTAGGGTTAGGGTTATATATGTGTGTGTGTATATACATGTACATGTGTATATGTGTATTATATGCCTACACTGTACTTTTTATTTGGAAATTTCCACAGTTTGTATATTGCACAAAATAAGTAAAACATACGAAGGGAAATCAAACAATTTACATGTCAGAGTCATCTAAAATTAAAACAAGATTATAATATTAGATTATAGTATTTTTCTAGAGTAAACTATCTCCATTTTGCCTGAGACTAGGGGGTTTCCTGGAATATTTAGTGCTCAAACTGAGAACTCCTGGGCAAACTAGGACGAGTTGGTTATTTTTCTTCTAATTCTTTTCAGATGACACCTCTTTTAAAAAAAAGAAAGCTTGCAATGGCTGGCTACTTTTCAATTCTAACAAGACTAGTTTTTCTTTGGCCAATTTAATTTTTTTCTGGCCCCTAGATACTGTTTCTGGTTACTTTACAGACCATGATTTCCTTCTTGAAACTATCTTCCCTTCTTTCTCTCTCTCCCATCATCTCTCCTACTTGCATGACAGTGCAGTGAAGGCCACACAATTTTCTCTTAAAGTTTTCATTTCAGTGTTTAGGTTGTGGTCATTAATAACTCCAGATAATTTGCATCTCTATTTTCATTGGGAAATTCATCTTCTCTTTCTACCAATGGCCTATATTTTTTATTTAGATTCCAAATTGAAGCCGATGGGTTTTATGGTATCCTTTTAAAGATCTGAAGTAACCAGCACACCAGAGCTTCTTGGAAGTAGCTACCTGGTCTTAATGCTTATATCCCCAGCTGTTAAAGTGACTGATCCTTCATTGGATTTACAGAGCCCAGGTTCGCTAATGCAGCCGCATTAGATGCTCACAGGAGGATGAATCCTGTTGTGAACTGCACATGCAAGGGATCTAAGTTGCACGCTTCTTATGAGAATTAGTTATATGTGACTCCATCTGTTCCTGCTATACGTGGTATATAATAATCAAGTGTTGCAAACTAGCGGAATGTGTGCCAAAATTAGTACACAGGATGATCATATCACACAATGTTTACAACCTGGAAGAAATCTTTGAGCTGACAAGACATCTTTTTTTCATTTTTCACTTGAAAAAACTGAGGTCCAAAAGATTAAGAGCATTTCTTAATATCACAAATCCAGTTAGCAGCAGAGTTGGGATCTCCATCATTTGGGATTCATAGCCTTGTTTTCCAGTCTACACTGTTGTGGAAACTGGTGAGGAGGAGACAAAGCAATAGAGTTGGTTCATGAGCCAGCCTCCTCAAAGCCACCTCTGGTGGAAACAGGCTTGAAACAAGTTCTGTATCTCCTTCCGTTTGATTCTTCTTTGGCCAACTTGCAGTCTAAGAAGCTTACAAATGACAAATATTGGGTCACTGGCTTTTATATTTTTAAATTTTTGCTCATTGTGGCTCAGAGTTTATTTCTAATTTATGTTTTACTCTTCCCCTCTTAATTCTTTTGATCAGAGGTCTCCAAATCCCAGGTCACTGACCAGTACCAGTCCATGGCCTGTTAGGAGCTGGGCTGCACAGCAGAAGGTGAACAGCAGGCAAGCGCGTGAAGCTTCATCTGTATTTACAGCTGCTCCCCATTGCTTGTATTACTGCCTGAGCTCTGCCTCCTGTCAGATCAGTGGTATTTACTTCTCATAGGAGCATGAACCCTATTGTGAACTGCACATGCAGGGGATCTAGTCTGTATGGTCCTTATGAGAATCTAATGCCTGATCTGAGGTGGAGCTGAGGTGGAGATGCTAGTGCTGGGGGGCAGCTGCAAGTACAGATTAATATCAGCAGTGAGGTTTGACTGCACAGAGACCTTAATCAATCAATTACTTGCAGACTCATATCAAAACCCTATCAGCAAGTGGTGAGTGAGTTGACGTGCTTCAATTGTACATCTGGTGGCAGGCTTTAAGTCAAAATTAGACATTTATTTTAGTCTGCACGTGGCCTGCTTGTTATTTTATTTACCACTTCCATCTGTGCTTCTTTCTCTCACTGTGCACTTGTTTCAGTCACACTTTTGGTAAGCCCACAAGCTAACCCTAGCCAAAACAAGTAAAAAACAAACATCATTGGAGAGCTTCTCTGTAAAGAGGGGAAGAACCAAAGATGAGACAGCAGAAGACTCTAAGACTGCCAACAAAAAGAAAACTGCATTTAATAGAAAATACCAAGAATCCTACTTAA
Organism: Tarsius wallacei; assembly: GCA_963574415.1. Lineage (NCBI taxonomy): Eukaryota > Metazoa > Chordata > Mammalia > Primates > Tarsiidae > Tarsius > Tarsius wallacei. The sequence continues at coordinate 6,807 of CAUYQG010164402.1, forward strand.
ATTATGGGTTCACTGCCACAGGTGATTCACATTCTCCAAGCCCACCTTGTATAATATGTGGCAACCAGCTATCTAATGAAGCATGAAACCTTCAAAACTGCTTTGCCACACGGATACCAAACACCCTGCATTAACAGACAAACCTTTGGAGTTTTTTTTTAAAAAAGAAAACAATGTGAACATGAAGAACAGAAGCAATTATTGAACGCCATGACATTATCAATTATGCACTGAGAGCATAATTCTTGGTGACTAACCACATTGCTAAAGCTAAGAAGCCCTTTCTTTTGGTGAAGAGCCAATCCTGCCCGCTGCTAAGAACATTTGTTGTGAACTTTTAGGAGAGGCTGCAGTTCAAAAGGTGGCATGTGTTCCCCTTTTGTCTACCACCTAACTAGACGAATCAAAATAGAGGATATCGAGGTACAATTGTTAAAGGGGATTAATGAATCACCATGGTACACAATCCAGCTGATGACTTTACTGATGTTGACAACAAGGCAATGATGCTTGTTTTTGTGTGCTATATTTTTTAGAAGTATGTGCATGAGGATATATTATGTACTCTTTTGTTGCCAATCAATACCACAACTGCAGAACTATTCAAATCTTTGAATGATTACATATCAGGAAAACTGAATGGGTCACTTTGTGTCAGTATATGCATGGATGGAGCGGCTGCCATGATTGGACAGCTTTCTTGTTTCACTACTCGGGTCAAAGAGGTCGCTTCTGAATGTGAGTCTATGCACTGTATTATCTATAGAGAAAATGCTGGCTAGCAGAAAAGTGTCACCTGAACATAACAACATTTTGCAGGATGTGATTAAAATTATTAACCACATTAAAGTGCATGCCCTTAACTAACATCTGTTAGCGCAGCTCTGGGAGGAAATGGATGTGGATCACACACGTCTTCTCTTATGCACACAAGTAAGATGGCTTTCTAAAGGTAGATCATGGCCAGAGTTTTTGAGTTGCAAGAGCCGCTCCAGAGACTTATTTTAGAAAAACAGTCACCACTGGCAGCACATTTCATTGACACAGGATAGGTTGCAAAACTTGCTTAGTTGTGTGACGTATTCAACCTGCTGTCACTCCAGGGGAGAACGACAACCGTGTTCAAGTTGGCAGATAAAGTGGCTGCATTCAAAGTCAAACTGAAATTATGGTGTGATGAGTGGTCATTGGGATTTTTGACATGTTTCAAACATTAGCTGAGGTTTTTGAGAGACTGAGCCAGGGCCTTCTTTCTCACAGCTGGTGCATGCTCACCTATCTCAGCTTTCAAAAGACTCTTGAATTAGGAAGGAATGGATCTGTGACCTATTTGTGAATAAGCCAGGTAAGTCGACTTGCTGAAAGAGGATCAAGTGCTTGAGATTGCAAATGATGGTGGCCTTAAAAGTATTTTGAGACAACTTCAAATTTCCAAACATTCTGGATTAAAGTCAAAGCAGAATATACTGAGATTGCCACAAATGCATTGAAAAGACTGCTTTCATTTCTGAAATCCTATCTTTGTGAAGTAGGGTTTTCTATAGTGACAGCCACGAAAATGAGATTACGGAGTAGACTGGACATAAACAACACATTTTGAGTGTCACTGTTTCCCAACATCCCCGAATGGGACCATCTATTTGCAGGAAAACAAGCTCAGGGCTCCCACTGAGTCTACATTTTGGTGAGTTATATAATTATTTCATCATATATCACAATGTAATAATAATAGAAATAAAGTGCACAATAAATGTAATTTGCTTGAATCCCAGAATCTTCCTTCTCCCCAACCTCCCCTACTGCATCCAGTCCATGGAAAAATCATCTTCCACAAAACTGGTCTCTGATGCCAAAAATGTTGGGAATCACTGCTATTGATCATAAAATTTTAATTTCAGGAACTCCCGTGGCGTCTAAGCTTAATGACTGCCTAGAACATTTACCTCATTGACCAATAAAAAGCAGACAACAGCTGATGTAAGAGGCATCACCGTGGAATAAGTAGGAGTCCTTCCTTACATGTTTTACCTTTATTTTGGGCTTTCAACCTGGATCATCATGTAACTTATTATCTCTGTTTGGTACAAAGCCTCTATGTAACCAATAATCATTAGTACTGTTGAACACAATGTCCTCTTAAAGCTCAATTCCCATAAAGTTTGCATTTTTAAAAATGTTTTCTTTATCCACAGATAATGACAGATCTTCTTTAAGACAGCCATTGGAAAAAGTTTTATACTGTAAAGCCTTATTAATACAATGAAATTGTAATGTAACCAACAAATAGTTTTAAATCGACTTTTTATTTCAAATAAGTATGAAACTTTTAAAAAGCAATAAAAATAGAATATTGTATTTCTCTATATTTTATTTCATTTCCCCTAATGTAAACATCTTATATAACCATAGTGCATTATCAAAGCTAAGAAATGAACATTGGCACATTACTATTGAATAAACTGTAGACTTTATTTGTATTTCACCAGTTTTCTGTCTATGCCCTTTTCCCGCTGCATTTAGTCATCATGTCTTTGTGTTCTCTGTCAATCTATGACAGTTTCAAAGCCCTCCCTTAGTTTTCATGGTCTTGGAAGTTTTGAAGAACACTGATCAAGTAATTTGTAGAGTGCTTTTGTTTAGTCTGTTTGGATTGCTATAACAAAATGCTCTAGAGTGCATGGCTTAAACAACAGACATTTATTCCTCACAGTTCTGAAAGCTGAGAAGTCTGAGGTTAAGACCTCAGCAGAGTTGGTATCTGGTAAGAATCTGCTTCCTGATTTGCTGGTGACCATCTTCTTGTGTCCTCTGAGAGAAAAATAATCTCTGGGGTCTCTTTCTGTAAATTTCTATAAATTAATTAAACCATACATTTTTACCAATTTGCTTTCTTCCTCATTGGTAAATGTGGTCATGAATTATTTGTAGTCATGGTTTTGAGATTAACGACGAACCACTCTTCCACAAAATAATTTAGCGATTTAAAATTCCATTCGTAAGGGCTTCACCTTTATGATCTAATTAACCCCCAAAGATTCCACCACCTAATATTGTCGTGTGGGGGGTTAGGATTTCAACATATGAATATTATGGGAATTTACTGTTTTCTCCCATTTCCATGCTCTGTTCTTTCAAAGTCACGCATTAAGGGGCGGGAGAATTAAGCTATAACCTATAATCTTTTAACCTATATCATCTTACCTGTAAAGTTTCATTTTGGATTCTAGGCAGCTCTACCACTGGGTGAACCACATTTATTCTAACAGTTTCCTACTTCTTTTCTTTTTTAAAAAAGTTTTTTGATTTTAAAGATGTGGGGTACAATTCAGGGTTAGGTATACAAATGTTCATTATGCAGGTACCCTTGCTGATGAGGTGTGCCTCCCGCCCCCTGCAGTTTCCCACTATTGCCAATCCCTTTCTTATAGTATTATGATAATTGCTTCTTTTCAATACACTTTCTCCTTCCCTTTTCTTGAGGCCAACTTTCTAAAAACTTCCCAATTGTTATACATTCTATATCTCTTTTCAGCTGCCTCAGTCTGCTTTTGTCTTCATCTGACGAAACTTGGCACAGTATAGCTGCTTTTTCTTCCCTAGTTCCCCACATTTTGAATTAAAAGATGAGGTGTATTGGGTTAGAAAGCTATCCATAAGGAAAAAAGAGTTTAAGTCAGATTTAACAGATAAGGAGTTAAAATATCTCTCCTCACAAGTTAACAATTGATTTGACAAGATCTCTGCTCCGTGAATGTTGTGATATGAGGATTTTGGAGGGAATCTGGGAAGATGCAGAGCTCCCTGGGGGAGCAGGTCCCTCTTGACTGATCTTTTTACACTTATCTCCTAATTCATTACATGGTGCTAAGTCCATACCCAATACATTTTTGTTGTTTATAGAGATATATAGATGGGGATTGAAATACACACACAGATTTCTATGTAACAAACATAGAAAAAGCAAAGCACCACGAAAACCTAAGTTTTTGCAGTAGGTCCTCCCAGCAGATGCAATAATTCAGAGTCTGTGCGTGAATCCCAGCTTAGCCCCTTGCTAGCTGTGTGATCATGAACAAATTATTTACCTTCTTTGTGCTCATCTGTAAAATGGATATAATATTAGTACATATGACAAAGACAGATGAGAAATAAGTGAATTAATTCATATAAAGCACCTAGCAGAGCAGCGAGTCTGGCATATAATAAACATTCAATCAATATTTATTACTATTATTTTTCATGATGACTTAGGTATAGAGTAAGCCACAAATTGTTTTATAAAGTAAAACTTCTCCACAATAAACACAGCAGAGCAATGCATTCAACATACTAACTGCAAAATAGTAAATGATTTCTACATAGTAAATAATTCCATTTCTTAAAATAAAATGATCAGTTTTCTCTTATCTTTTATGCTAAACTTTTACCTACAGTTTGGTTTCTATAATTTAAAATATTTTAAATAAGAAAGTTTTATTTAAAATAAGAAAGTTTAATTTAAAATATTTTAAATAAGAAAGCTTTATTTAAAATATTTTAAATAAAATTGATTGACTAAATATAAAAATAAGATTGTGGCCACAAATTTTGGCTTCTTTACCCCTTAATAGGCAGCTTCTAAGATGATTTCTGTATAGGTGCCCTGGAATTTGGTCATCCAGACAAAGGCATAGGTCCTTACTTTGACCATGAGTTTCAGTTATGCAGATGACCTCAGCAGTGTTTAAATATTTGTCAATGGTGATCTTCATATATGCACGCATTTGGGGATTTTTAAAAAGATAAATTAATTAAAACATACATCTTTACCAATGAGGCTTCTTCCTCACTGGTAAATCTAGTCACGAATTATTTGTAGACTTAGTTTTGAGATTAACCACCAACAACTCTTCCATAAAGTAATTTAGTTAGTGAATTAAAAATATTTTGTGTGACTCTAAGTAGCTGATCCAAAAGAACTGCTGAGCTGGGTTGCCTTGTATCAGCTTCATTATGCAAATAGGTGTCCCAGGAGAGCCATCCCAAAGACTATTAGCCTCTTTCACCTTTAATAACCTAAGATCTCCCGTTCCTGATGTGTGCAGATGAAAATATGCTCTGCCGGTAGGTAAAGGTGTTATTAATGCATAATTCTTTAGTTCCTTTCCCCCTACACTGGAATTCTATTTTGGCAAACCTCTTGGGTTTGGTTGTCAGAGAGATAAAAGCTTGTGAACGCTGCAGTAGAATCTTGAGTGAATCTTGGTAAATTTACAGAGGGGGCAGGTTACTCTTTGTGGACTGTTGCCTTCATCTGCAAGTGATACCACATCTCTCCTTCCCTGTTGTACAACTGATTGTAAATACTGTAACTGGCTTTCCCTGGGTTAGAAGCCTTTTAAATGTGACCCTTTGTTTCCATCTATAGATGTGAAGAAATTGCCAGTTACATTTCAGATGGCAGCCTCTGTTGCAATTCAAGGTAATGTTAGTTTTACGCAGATAGTGATTTTATCTGGAAGAAAATCAGCCAAGGTCTTGGAAGGCTCAGAGAGTGTATTGCCATTTGGTGGCTGGAACAGTCACTTCCAAAAATGAAATATAACCTTACAGTCGTCTGAAAAGGTATTTGCTTGATGCAGGCGTCTGCTGACATGCCTTTGAGTGACATTGAGAGGGTGTGATAGTTCACAGGTCCAAAATAGTCACCATGGGTATTTCCAGAAGTTAATCATCAGTAGCTTCAATCTTGGAAAAGTTTGAGAAGGCTACTAGTGTAAGTGTTAAACCTGACAGGCCAGATTTTTCAGCCTTGCTGATGGAGTTTAATTCTTTCATATTCTACAAATAAAATTTTAAAACAAAAATGTTTCTTTATTATTTCTGCTTACCCAGATTTCTGCTAGGTATTCCTTGTCTCAAGAAGCCAAGACTGCCTTTCTTGGAAGGGCCCAATAAGAGAGCTCGATATTAAATCAACCTTTAGTGCATTTGAAAACTCTTTGTAACTTGACTTCATCTCATTTCTGAAACAATATATAACTGAGCAGTTACTAGAAGATGTGCCAGTTATGTGTGTCCCAGATACATTAAAAAATGTCAAAAAGTCAAGAAGAAATATATTAATAATTTACCTGCCATTATAGAGAAAGAGGTGATTAAATGTGTCTTTTTTTATTATCTACTTTAAATAATTTTTTGTGTTTTGTCCAAAGGGTTTCTTAACTTTTCTTTTTTATATATGCTATATCACCTCCTTTTCTACCTCTCTCTAGAGATCTGTACTTTGTAAATTGCCGTGCTCATCATTTCTCAGATATTAAACAATGTAGTACTTTCACATTATTCTCTTTGCTGAAGTCTGACTTTCCTTCAAGTGACTCTTTTCACAGCACTGTGCTTTCCTGATCTATTTTTTTTCACATTTTTTTCTTATTCTCTTGTTTGTGGTTCTGCCTTCCCATGAGATGTTTGTTTGTTAACTTTTGTATTCTTTAAGACTCTTATTTCTTTACTCTGCTGATGTCTTTCATGTCCTGAAACAGGTTTGCTCTGCCAAACCTGTTCACACAACATTTTTAACTCCCTGCAGGGCTCTATGTCAACATGATCTCTTTAACCTCAGTATTTTACAAATAAGAAACTGAGGCACAGATGGGTCAGACAATTTTTCTTTTTAGAATCGTACAGCAGCATACTGGAAGACTGAGAATTGCATGTAAGTTTTCTGATTTTCAAGAGAAATTATTAACCAGCGGAATACCCACTATTAAATATGTGACTCCTGGACAAGCAGCCTGGGCCTCACCTGGGAGCTGCTTAGAATCCCAGGCTCTGCCCCAGACCTACTGAATCAGTGTCTGTGTGTATCAAGATTTCAGATGATTTACACACAAGGGGCGACCTTGTGTGTGAATTATTTTTTGGAGTGCAGGCCCCTTGTAGCACAGGCTTCCCCCTACGTAAGTGTTCTAAGAACCCATCAGCATCAGTATATCAGCTAGTGTTGTGAGAGGCTGCGTTCTGCATTAGTGAATGGTTTTTTGGAGACTCTTTCAACTAATTTGTCCATTTCATGATGGGTGATTTACAAGCGCACCTGCCCACACCACGCTGACTGTTCACCAGTTTTTGACCAAAAATGGCCTTTCCCCTGAGCCCCACCTTTCCAATTCATTCAGTAGTCTTGGCCAGAGAGAATTTTTTTTGTTTGTTTGTTTCCCTGGAGGAAAAAATGTCCTCATTTAGCCAATGTGGAAGATGTGAAACAAAATACAGCAGAAACACTAAAAGGCATCAAAATTGATGGGTTCAGAAACTGTTTTGAGCAGTGGAAAAAGTACCTTGATAGGTGTATTGCTTCAAATGAACAGTACCTTAAAGGTAACTAGCTTTTAAATATGTAAGAAAAAATACACAATTTTTAATAAATAAATTGCGTTTTTTTTGGGGGGGGGTCTCCCTTCATACACCTTACAGTTTGAGTAGCTCTGAATTAGACCTCTCTGTACCAAAAGATCACTCTCTGAAACAAGCTGCATTGTAAAGATAGGCTGCTTTATATTGGTAAAGTGTCTCCTGTCTCTTGGCTGTCCTCATTGAAGATGAGAAGAAGACAGCTAGCAACTTAGTTCTTGGTTTTGGTATCCATCTAATCTCTATTCTGGAATTTAGATTTCAGATAAATTGCCCTTGTAGAGAGTTTCAAGCAGCTAATGCAAAGCAAGAGGAGAGTTCTTTTCTAGGCAATTAGTTTTCTCTGTGCTTATTTATCTGTGGCTCACTGATTCAATTTAGTCCCGTAAATTTATTGGTGACGATGGTGGCATCGTAGCTTTAACATAGTACTTAGGTGACATTTGTTTCTTTGAATATATTGTCTGCAGTTTTCCAAGCACAGAGTAACAGAGTAAAATATATCCAAGTACTTCGTGGAATATTTCAATATCCAAAATGATTTTTATTGTTTCCCCAAACTGTAATAAAAAAGGTGTTATCTCCTTCGTTCCCCTGACTGGATTTTAAATTTCGAGGAGGACTAGCACATGCATTTGACTGCTGCTGGAGGTATAAAGCAAGATGTGTTTATATCAGAATTGAAATAAATCACTGGCATAGGAAACAGTTATTAGTATTTTCTTGTGGGGAGAAAGTGTTGTCAGATTTAACCACTGTCATATCAGTTCATGTATAAGGTGCACATCCCAGCTTAGGATTTCACAGGACAAGCACAGAATAATCATGAAAAACTGGATGTTAAAGCAATTTCCAGCTAGAGAAGAATAAAGAAAATAAAAATAAACCTTGAGGGACTACAGTTTTGATATGTTTTGTCTTAAGAAAATATTCTTAATTTTCAAATAAATAGCCTTTTGATTTGAAAGACTAACAAGAAGGAATTGTCATTTAAGGCATGCCTGCATTATACACATTCATGCATCTCTCAGAGGCTGGAGATTGCATTTTCTTTATGTTCCTAAATGTTTGTACCAACTGAGAGCAGTCTCTCCAAAATGTAAATTTTTTTTCATGAAGGTATGAGAAAATGCAGAGGTGTTCTGCAGACTGGGAGTCTCTGCCCAATATAATTTGAACCCAGAATGGGCGTTGCCTTTGCTAGACACCATGGCAAGCCTCTGCACGCTGATTTCCAGAAGCCCATCTTCTGCAATTTTTCTAAGTCCAGATGCCTCAAAATTAGGATAATTGGTAAAATTATAACCTCTCCTACCTATAATTCACCAGACCTACCACATCTATTTTTAATATAGTAGAGAGTCTGTATGTGACTAAAAGGCCTTCAGACAAACATCACAAGTATAAAGCTTTCATGTTCCAAAATGTGCAGAAAAGACATCCAAAAGCCTGACATAAAATATATCTCCTCCCCATTCGTACACAATTTTAAACCCCTCTCAATAACTCATAGCAGATTAGAAAGCAGATGAGAGAAACAACCCAGCAACATCATGCCTGGCAGAATGGGGACAAGAAATGATGGTTGATGTGATTCTCCATCCCCGCCCCTCATGGATTCATTACCCATTACGTCCACAATGAGAAAAGTAGCAGTGATTCAGGAATGGTTTTAGACTCTGGCCATTAGCTGGGCTGGCAGTTGTCCTCACACAAATTCTCACTTTTGTTGCCTTCTGAAGGGAGACTATCTATTCTCTTCATGTTTTTGCCCTACTGCTGAAGATTTATTGCCTGAATCTATAAAAATTCTTAAACAGTTCTCCGTGATGTTAACCTTACAATTACAGAAAGTTATGCAACTTCGGAAAGCAAGGTAAAACTCAAGGAAAAGAATCTCACTTCTGTGCTGCTGTGTTGATGCATTTACCTTATCTTCACTTTTGAAATTCCTAAACTGAGCCAAAGCATGTTCTTCAACATTTGTGGTGTTTCTGTTGTTAGCTCAGTCTTTATTGTTTAGGAGGTGCAAATTGATGCTATCTGAGAGAAAACTTTTAAATTCCCTGGCTTCCATGCTCAATATATATATAAAAGTTTCACATTTGAAACAGTTGGTTGTCTTAGTACCTGAAGTAGTATTTCTGTTGAAAATTTGAGTTGAAAATTCCCAGTGACTCCCAGCAGAGTACCAATGATGAGCTTTCTATATTTTACACTGGAGATAGCCTAGAATATGTCTTCTTTGTTATTCTAATTTCCTTCCTTCTTAGAATTACTTGCTACTGACTCCTGTAAAATTAAAGAAATATAGTAATATGTGCTTAGAATTGTAGCTACATTGCAAAGCAGTTCCAGGGTAAGTCTAAGGCATCTCAAGCAAAAGGCATTTTAAAAGGCTTCAAGTTTGTATCTTTCATATATTATTTTTTCTTATGAAGGCTTCGATATACCCTTGATATCCCTTCTTTGAAAGCACATTAATAAAAAATAATAACACTCGTAAATATGAATGATTCACTGGCGTTGAGCATAGGATGTAGCTTCCGGGTATGTCTGTGAAAAGCGTACGTGTGTACATGAAGAGTGACTTGAGTCCCTTGCACTTGCTTGAGGTCTTCCAATGCTGGCACTGAACAAACATTGTGTGCATGTCAGCATCTCAAGGTCTTAGATTGTTGTAAGAAAAAAATGTTCCCTACTCACCAAGTTCCAACATGGCAAGGTATAACAGCTGAATTCAGGTAAGAGTAATAGAGTCCCATGTTGTGCCACAGTTGAGTATTAGTGGTTTATTTCATTCATTCTCTCATTTGTTCATTCAGTCCATTCAACAAATAGTAAGTGTCTATGATATATTCCTTTTTCTAGGTCCTTGAAAATGCAGCAATGAACAGGCAGAAAGTTCTTGTTCTTAAGAGTCTACATCCTAATAGAGGAGTCAGGGAATAAGCAAACACTTGCAATGATGAGTGCTCTGTAGAAAAATTAAAGCAGTTAAAGAGGAGATAATAAAGGCTATTTTAGACAATGTGATCAGGGAAAGACTATTTGAATAGTTGATATTTGAGCAGAGATCTGAATAAAAATTGCAAATGAATGATGATGAGTCATAGATGTAGGTTCAGGAGAGCATTCTAGACATAAAGAAACACAAGCATAAAGACCCAGGATGCAGGACCGTGATTGATGTCTTAGAACAGAAATAGAAATATAATAAGAGCCACATATGTAATTTAAATTTTTGGTAACTACATTCTAAAAAGTAAAAATAAATAAGATTGAAAAGTAAGAAACAAAGTGAAATAGACTTTAATTATAAATTGTATCCTTTAAACATTTAATCTACATAAAAATTACATACATAATAATTTAAATTCTTCTATTATACTATTTTTTTCAAAATCAGTGCTTTAAACTTAAAGCACATCTACATTTGGAAGCTAAATGTTTATTAAAAATAATCAATTGGCCAGCAGTTTGATCTCATGAAATTCATAATTGATAAAGTAAATTCATGTATCCATGTCATCTAACATACTCAAGAGTTTTTCATATAACTAAATAAACACCTGTTTTTAAAGTTATATTTTTAATGGAAATTCAATAAAATAGTCTTTCAATCTCAGATTTCAAGTTCTCAGTAAGCATGTGTGGCTAGTGGCTGCTGTATTGGACATAATAAGGTCAGAGTGTCTAGAGAAGAGCTAGACAAGGGCCAGACAACAGAGGACTTTGGGAGCCATGGATTTCATTTGGCTTGTGATAGAAAGTCATTGAAGGCATGTGAGTAAGTGAGTGACATGCTTTTTGTGTTTTAAGGAGATCCACTCTGGCTTTGGTAGGGGAGACAGTGGAGGTAGTTTAGGTGAGCGACAAAGGCGCTGGTCTAGGATAGTTGTGTTGCAAGTGTGACACGTTGTTGGTTTCAGGGTATATCCCGTAGGTAGAGTTGAGAATACTTGCTGCTATATTTTCTGCAGGACAGGCAACAAAGATGAATCAAAGATGACTCCTCAGATTTTGGTCTGAGAAACTGAATGAACAATGGTACAACAGCTAAGATGGAAATGGCCAAGGTAGAGGCAGTTTGGTGGAAAAAATGTGATTTGGACAAATCAAGTTTGATTTGCCTGTTAGACTTCCAAGCTGAGTTGATAGTTGAGATTGAAATTCAGGAGAAAGTTTAAAGCTGGAGATATAGTGGGGGTTAGAATACAATTAGTGTCTGAAACCATCTGATTGGGATTATCTAGGAATTTTAAAACTCAATCTGTTCAAGAGTCTTATTATTACCTTCCCTTCATTCACAAACCTCCTCTTTCTTCTGTATTTGCTATCTACATCAGTGACCTCACTAACAAAGTTGCCATGCCAAGAATGTGAGTCATTCTTAGCTCCAATTTTCCTTTTAACTTATCTTCCTGTGTAAATTGCAAACCCATTTTCTGTTTTTCTTAGGTTAAGTTCTCAACATTTTTCATCTAGGAAGAGACTCCTGCATCTAATTTATTCCTCTTTGAATTTGTCAACCCTTCCTTCAGGAGAGTTATGTTCTAAAATACAGGTCTCATCTCCTTACCCTTTCTAACCCTTTCCTGTGAAGCATCACACAGCCTTCATGACAGAACACCAACCTAGCCTTCTCTGTTGCTTCTTGTTGGCCCCTCCTCAAACTTTTTTTCTGGCAATAACAAATCATTAGTGCTTTTCCAAGCACACCACTCCTTTGAAAGCCTGTGTGATTGGCTCAGACTGTCTATCTTCTTCACACTCATTTCCATACCTATCATTTTTCCCTTCTAAGCCCTGTTAAAGTTCACTTCCTTAAGGAAATCTGCCTCAAGACAAAAGCAACATTCTTCTTATGTGCTCCCTCTAGTCCTTGGGCAAACTTTTACTTTTTTTCCCCCTTCATATAAGTGCAGTTATTATCACTTGTTTATATGTCTGTAATAACTTTCTAGGAAATATGTTGCTTGAAGGGGTGACCGGAGTTTCTTAATCTTTGTGCCTTGAGAGTCTGAGAACTTGGTATTACTTGAGTTGTAGAATCAAGTCAGGACACTGGAAAAATTAGTTCTAGATTTGGACAAAGTAAGAAAGAACTAGGAACTAAGAGGAAAAGGATTGCTTAGGCAATCTGATGTGGTATAAACTGTGCCAAGTTCAACAGATGGCCAAAATCTGTGTAGAAAAGACCCTGACGGAGGCGAACCCATCCAGGAAACTTTCTGCTTGAAGAATGCTCTTTAATAACTCATTACACTTTGTTCAACTTCTATCCTATTGTGCAGCATCACAGTATGCCTTCTTTACTTGAGCCAGACGAGTCTGCCAGCTGTCTTCTTCACACCATTGATGATGTACTTAACTTTTAAAAACACTGTTTCTCAAAGACTGTACTAAACACTTGACCGGTATCATCACATTTAATTCTTCCAACAGCCAAGCCATCACCCAGAGAGGCAGCAAACCCTTCTGACTAATAGCATGAACATAAGCCAGGTTGCCAAGTCCTGGACAAGTTATTTAATGAATTTGGGTTTCAGTGATTACATCTTTAAAATGGGACTATAAATAATGTCTATATTATAGTATTGTTATGAGCACTGCTGAATCAGTATTTGTGACATACATAGGACTGCCTGAAACATACCAAATGACTACGAAATGAATATGTGACTATTAAATGAACTGTACAATTTCCCTTCTTGAATTTCTCTATTTTTCTTTTACCAAATCAAGTATCTCACCTCATAGCTCCTCTCATCGGGTGAGAGATTTTCAAAGGTGGTACAGTTTGTCTGAAAATATGGGATTGAATAGCAGAGGGCCTGAGATTTGTTACAGGATCTGCCACAGATGCCTCTGTCATCTTCGGACCATCATTAACTTCTCTTGTCCTCAGCTGACTCATAACAGGGTTGACAATAATAACACCACCTTTGGAGGACTTCTGGTATTATATGAGACCACATATACATTAAATAGATTTAAGTATAAGCTGTAGGAGGATATAGCAACATTAGGTGAAACACAGTAGTGGCAGTAATGATAAAATTGCTGCTGTACCCAGCCCAGGCTTCACATCACTTTATCTTGTAGGAGGCCCATTCCTACCACCACTGTCTAACTCTTCTAGGTCAGGTGTGTCCCTAGAGCCACATCTAACACTTCTTCCTTCACTAAATATGAAGAAGTATAGACAATGAAGGTCTGGAATCTATTTAAGGTCTGGGATTCTTCAATCATCTTTCTTTTTTTCTTTCATGATTAAAACACAGGCAAGTATTACTTGACACAAATGAGTAAGACCACATGTTACATTGTGGCTTTTATCTGCATATACTTGACTCCCGGGAGTTCAGTAACTCTCACTAAGGAGTTGCCTCTTTTATTTTCCCTTCTTATTCTACCCATTCTTCCTTTTCTTTGGTTAAAATAGCATCTTAAGACTGTAAATGATTCAAAGTTTTATCTCCTAGGAGTTCCCTTTTGCTAATCTTAGCTTTGGACAAACAAATTATGAAAACAATTGGTACCTATGTAGTCTCACCCAACAAACGCCTAATATTTATTTTTAAAATCTACTTCTCCCTACGATTTTGACAATTGGTCAATAGTCCTCTAGGCCAAGTAATTTGAAATTTGAAAGCTGCTATCTTGGCAAATTGAAAATTTTCATTTGAAAACTGGAAGTGGGATTTAATTTCATTTGTCAAGTTGGATTTTCCTTGGATTTTAAAGATCACTCCAGGTTTTTTGTAGCATGATACAATTTGTAGTGAACCTTTTCATTTAAATGATATTGTAGTAGAAAGAGAAAGGTCGGAACCTAGAAGTAGAACAGCAAGATATTACTTAAAACAATGTTCACACAAGATCTATGGAGTTAACAGGTTTTAATTCTGAACATATTTCACAGTGAGTTTCCAAAAAAGTCTGTCACCCATTTTGATGCTTATGATATACGTACAAATAAATCGCAGTTGAATTCATAGACTCAAATTATTTATTGTAAAGAAATGAACATAACAATATGTTGTCTGTGCCTTTCCAATTAGAGTTTAGATCAATTTATCTTTGTGAGGATAGTGCTTAGCTGAATTTTTGAAAATATATTATGACATGTTATTGGAGCCAACTAGCTGGAACACAAGGTTCCCGAGACTCAACATGCATTATTTATCCATTTATACTAATCAACCTTCAAATCCCACATGCCCCCTGCTCAGCTATGAATGGAACCTCAGAAGCACAACCTGCTTTAAATTTATGACACAACAACAATTGCTTATGACAAAGAGGAATGACATTACCTCCTCGCTTCAGGAAGACAAATGATAAGTTTTTTGTTGTGTTGTTAAGAGATGGCAGTCCTCTTTCTTTCTTGGAAGATAAATTATTCGTAAGAGAAAGAAATCCAAAGATTATAAACCTTGAAAAAAGAAAGAAAAATTGATTTGGGGGATGCAAGATGGGGTTGCGTTGTAATATAAAAGTTGCTGGTCTTTTCCTACTGAAAGGCGGAACCAATTGATTTATGTTCACAACTTTGATTTTCCTTCTCCTCCTCCTCACTGTTCACCTTCTCCTCTTCCTCCTCCTCCTCTTCCTTCTCAGCTTCCTCCTCCTCCCCTCCCCCTTCCCTCCCCTCAGCTCCTTGAGAAGGGAGTATAGACACTAGATGGCATGTCTCTTTTGATTTGCCACACTATGTCTTAACTATCAGTGTTGGAGGTCAGGCGCTAGTATTTTCTAACTTCAAAGGCTTTCACAGCCTGAGTAGCATGCAGAGGATTCGGTGTGCCAGGATGCAGAGTGACAACAATATGGTGTCGTCATATTTTAAGAGTGCCGGCTCATTTTTTATTTGTGGCACATCAAAGTGAAAATGAGGACACAGGGAGGCTTTTCTTCTTTGTTGTTCTCTTCTTAAGTGACAGTAATATCTTCCAACTCAGTGCCCAGGCCAGAGTACTTAAAAAACAATTTTTTTAAAATTTAATATTTTACATTTTTAAAGAACTTGGGGGAAAAAAGATAGCTACCAATGACAAGTTGGAACAGAAAAGCAGCATGTTCATTGAGAAACATGATTAGATATTCCAAGATAATATTTGGAGTGATGTGAATACTTACATTGCTTGGTATTAGTGAGGAATAATACAATAAGAATATTAATAGTAAAATAATAATAGCAGTAGTGGTAGCAGTGACAGCAGCTGCAGCTAGTATTTTTAGAGTGTTTACAAATTGCCAAACATGGTGTTAATCATTCTTACAGATGACTGCACTGAGGCTGAGATGGATTAAATAACTTGCCTTATATTATGCAATATGGTGTGGAGTTTGGACTTAACCCAGGCCATTGGACTTAGAGCCCACTCTCATGAATCCTAATTGTTTGGTGGAGTCTCCTCTTTTTAATAGGAGACAGGTTCTGAATTTAGTACATGGGGCATGGGGTAAACGTCGATAGTAGTCAAAATTACCCTCAAAATACTGTTGACTAGGTCATAAAATGTAGCATCCTTTTTTACTTCTGGGTTCTGCATATAACCTCCCTGTGCTGCTTATAAAATGCTTAATAAATAAATGAACCCAATAGCAAAATGAAACTTTAGATTCCTTTAAGGTACAAAGAGGACAAACATGTAGATGCATTTGCTTATATAATATTAATGTGTAATGTGACTTCTGTGATGATACCGGATGTTGGTTTTTCTATTTGAAAAATGACTACACAGCACATGTGCTATAATCACTACATTCAGATGGATAGTGATATGCCCTTATCCCAAGGAAATGAACTTTCCACTCTAGCTCAAGGAAGATTGTAACCTGGGGAAGTAAAGGCTGGAGTGGCCCAGAAGAAGGGCTTCAGGTGTCTCAGACACTGCTCTGTGTTTGACTTCTCCTAAATGCTTGATTAACCCTCATGGCAACTCTGTGTGCTTGGAGATATTTCAATTGCTTTTAGAGTACATGGACATTCAAGGATGTTAAGTGACTCACCCAAAGTCAGATGGTCACTCAGTTTTAAAGGACTGCTAGGAAATCCTTGGAAAACTCTGCTCCTGCTGTACTGTTGTCAGGTGGTGATCATTCCTTCATCTGTGAAAAAAAATTGAGCTTGATAAATTGCTACGAGGAGAGCATCTGCCATGAGGATTGGTTTCTGATTCTCCAGGGATACTGTGTATGTATCAAGAAAGGGAGGGGATAAAGGCAGGGCATGTTCAGCAAAATGTTTCTATCTTGTCCCATGTCATGATAAATTATGCATGCTGGCTGCATGGAATGTTTCTGTTTGAGGAGAGAGAACACCCACCTCTTAGCATCTACTTTGAGAAAAGAGTAGTTGTTTTTGGATGTCATCACTGCCAGTCTCCCCTGGAATAAAAGAGGGAGGCCCTTTCTGTTGACCCCCAGGGAAGCGTTGAGTCCTGGAACTTGACAGGTCTCTTTCTGCTCCTACTAATCCAGGGAAAGGCAGAGCTTTTGAAACAAAAAGAAAGAAACCCTACAATGCTAAGAAATGTGTGTAGATAACATCAGATATTTCTTAACTCTCTCTTAGAAAACTTAAAGGACTTTGTAGAAAAATCCTTTTGACAGATGGAGTAACTCTGGGGGACAGTGGGAGACAGATTAACCTGATAAAAGACCAATGGACCAGCAACCGAAGGACCCAGACACTTTGAGGACAGCAGCCTCCTTTTGTTGGAACTAATTAAGTGGTTCTCCTCATTAGGTCATGAGTGAGGTTTTCAAAACTCCAGCAGTGACCTAAGCAGACCTCCATTCTTCCAGACCTACCTGCTAACAATACCGCAAGCACTCAATTCCAATAAAATCCTTTTTCTATTTAAAATACTTAGAAAAATTTGTTTTCCTAAGCAGTCTTAACTGATACAAGCCGAAAACATGGTGGTAGGTCCTGCAACTATCACCTTATGGACAATTTTGAAGCAATATTCCAACATGCCGAGACTGCCGAGACAGAGAGACAAGAGATTCTTAGATGATGTCATTGAGCCACTGCCCCAGATCCAGACTGCATTACGTTCTCACTGCTTTTTATGTGTGTGTGTATGTATATATATATATATATATATATATATATATATATATATATATATAGTCAGCCAATTCGTTTTCTCATCATTGTAGCCAAAGCATTCATAATTTTTACAGTTTGTCATCTAAAAAATGGGCTACAGTGAGGTTTAGTATGTACAATATATGCAGGGTATTTGGCAAATAATAACCATTAAAATGTCAGAGATTAATATTGAATTATTTTACTAGTCCTCAAGTTAAAGATAAAATATATATCTTCCTCACAATGAAATTTCTTCTTCTTTTTTTTTTTTTTAAATGACGCGAGGCACAATTCAGGATTAGGTATGTAAATAGTCATTGTACAAGTGAGGTTTGGGCCTCCCATATGGTATCAAATACTCTTATTGATGTTATGTGCCCTCCCCTCCACTGGCAAGATCCTGCTACTGTTAATTCCTTTCATGCAGTATTATGATAAATTCAGGGTCCCCTTATGAGTGAGAATGTGTGGTTCTCAGTTCTTTGTTTCTGTGATAGATTACTGAGTATGACAGACTCTAAATCCATCCAAGTTACTGCAAAGTTCATAATTTTGTCCCTTTTTATGGCTGCATAATATTCCATCATGTACATGTACCACATTTTTTTATCCAGTCCAGTTTTGATGGGCAGCACAGTTGGTTTCATGTTTTTGCTGTTGTGAATAGTGTTGTAATAAACATGCATGCTTGGGTATCTTATTTGTAGAATGATTTGAGTTCCTCTGGGTATATTCCCAGAAGGGGGATTGCTGGGTCGTATGGATGGTCAATTTTTAGATCTTTTGGAAATCACTAAACTGTTTCCCATAGATGTTGTATTAATTTACATTCCCACCAATAGTGTAGAAGCTTTCCCTTTTTTCTGCATCCTCTTCAGCATCTGTTGTTTTTTAAGTTATTAATGATGGTCATCTGACTGGAGTTAGGTGGTATCTCAGTGTGGTTTTGATTTGCATTTCTTCTCTCAATGAAATTTCTAAGAAGGAAAATTTATGTCAGTAGAATAAGCTTTTCCAAATTGGAGTGTGGATATTCAGCTAAATAAATTAATGCCAAGTGATAATATTTTTGGATGACTCATTTCTATTGCATTTACAAATAGCATTAGTGGGCGCATTATATAGAAAGCCATGTTTAAAGTGTGAACTGTGTCATAAAAACATAAGGAAGAGATTGGGCTTGAGATAGCCTTATGTAATATAAAGGAAAACAAACTTTAATGTTATGGATATAACTTTCTTTCCTAATGGAGTGTTCTATAGATATTTCTCATTTTATAATAACTTATTTTAAATGGGGTAGCCATTTATAAGTGCTTTGCTGGAGACGAAAAAAAAGTTGATTATATCTTGTCAACAAAGGATAACTGGGAGGTCATTATATTTCTTACTGTTTTCTGAAACCTGGACTGTAATCAGTGCTTTGGTTGGGAAAATCTATTTTCCTCACCCAGTGGTTTTACATACTTAGTGTCTTTAATATGGAAAGGTATTTGGCTCGTCCAACTTCTCTGGCTGTGTTCATAAATCAAGATAATCATTGGCAAAACAAACAAGAAATATTATGCTAAAATGTGAGATGTGAAAGAATATTTTTAAAGGTACAATGCTAATAAAAAACATAAAAACATTGTTTTATTTTATTTTCCAAAGTGATTTATTTGCTCTTGCAGAATCTCTTCAAATTTGTTTCGCTTGCAGGATACTTAAGAACTAGATGTATTAGTATTTTGGCTCTGAACCCTTAAAATTACCTATATTTTCAAATCAAGCTTTCCCTTCTTTGAGGTCCATAAAAACAAAACTGTTGTGTTCAGTGCCATCACTGGGACTTCATAATTATCTCTGCATTCTTGCTGTAGAGTGATCTATAACTTCTTCAAAAAGTCGAGACTTCTAAAGCATGATTTAAATATCCGCTTATAGTAATATAAAATGCATTTAAGTGGCTCTCTTTTTTTTATTCTTACCTTCTCAAACAATATTCTGGTCTCGGTGGACTGACACCAAATTGACAAACCACAGCAAAATTGCTCATACACTGAACCTGGGAGATAAAATGGCTGAGTGACAGGTGGGACTAATCAGTTCATAGGTAAAAATCAAGATTGGATTTGATGAGGGGATTTTTTGATCCGTAGTGGATTCAATCCTCTTTTCAATATACTGAAAAGCCATTTTTGCCAAGTTTGATTTTCATTATTCCCAACCCTAGCTCTGTCAATTTTCTGCAAACGGACGTCTCACCCCTGGCTTTCCTTAATTCTACAGTTAACCAAATAGCCTGAGGGGAAGATTCAGAGTTAACAAAAGGGAGGGGAGAAAATTAAATGCCTGGTCCCCTGTGAAATCTGTTATGGAGAACTATTAGTTATGCCAGCAGTTAGTTGCAAAAAAATTTTTAAAAAAATCTGTTCAGGGAGGTGACACCAAGACAGTTATGTACACTTTGTACACTTATCTCTTCACCTTATCATCAGCAATGACAAAAAGAAGTGATTCTTTTAACGTTCAAATTAATCTTCTCATATCAGAAATCATTACATTTCTGCACTGATAATCTTTTCTTTATTCTCTAGATCAGAAATTCTCAACAAAAGGGTGTTTCCTGTCACTGAATGAGCATTTCCTGAGTAACAAAATGAATCTTTGCTTTATTTAGGGGTTCTAATAGGTTAAGTGCATTTTGGGGAAAAAAAAGAAAAAAAAAATTTCCCCACAAAATCTTCATGCCTGTCTCCTTCTCTGCCTCATCTCTCCTCAGTGTGAAGCTTGGAAGCTTTTACTGGGTTGCTCTGAGCAGCTACAATGGTAGGTCCAGGAGCTTTGTTGATGATGCACATACTAAAGTGGGTGGGCAATGCACACACTAAGGTGGGTGCACAAGTGCAGGGAAGGCATGTGGTGTTGCCCTCACTAGCATGAGGGAGCAGGACTGTGGCCTTGGTGGATTCAGGGCTGTGTGAGAATTTGAAGATGACATCTTGGTGTCACTGTTGCAAAGTCCAGTCCAGTAGTTTGGAGTCTGAGGGACTTCATTCGCCTTTATTCACCAGATTAACTTACTTTAAGAAAGTGAAACAAAAAATTGCTATTTGAGTCAGCTAGTACTAAAACACTTATGAAAAAACAGCCACCCATCTTTGTTTTTCCTCTTCAATAGCAACCACTTTCAATTCTTCTAGCTGTGTTCTCCACTATTTACCTTTCTATTTTAAATAATATGCTTCCATTCCTATGTCATTCATTCAACACATATTTAATGAGGCCCAGCTGTAGGTACAGGCTCCCAGCAGTGAATAAAATTGTCAGAAGTCACTGTCCTCATTGAGCGGATGTTCTCGTTGGGGAAGGAGCACAATGAGCAAAATAAATAAGTAGAATATATAATACGTGGTATTGCTGTGGTGAAAAATAAAGCAGACAAGGGGGATAGGGAGTGTTGGGGTGAGGGGTACAATTTTCAACACAGTGGAGAAGAAAGGTCAAAAAAAGAATGTGATGTCTGAATTAAAAAACAAAAACTGGAGGGAGTGACCCATAGGGATCCGAGGGTGAGGATTGCAAGGAGAGAAGACACAAAATGCAAAGCTCCTTAGATGGGATTGTATACAATATGACCCTTAGATCAAAGGTCAATTAGCTGTGTCACATGTAGCAGTTAATTGACTTTTGATCTAAAGAAAAACAACCAGGAAGCTAGCTGACTGGGATGAAGCAAGCAAGAGTGAGTCGCCCACCATGTGGCCAGAGAGGACTCATGGGGTGTGCATGGGGGCAGATGGTATAGGACCTTGGGTCTGTCAAGGCCTCCAGCATTCATTCTTGAATGAGGGACTTTGGAAGGTTTCTAACAGGGGAGAAAAAAGATCCTAAGCTAGAACTTAGCGCCAGAAAGAACCTCTCTGGTTCCTGGAATCAGAATAGGTGGGAAGGGGACGGGGTAAAAGGAACAAGTAAGGGTGCTCCTGCAACACAGCCACGGGGTAATGATGGCTTGGATTAAGGAAAATGGTGGGAAATGGTGGGACTTAGAACATATTGTAAAGGTCAGAGCTAGTAGGATTATCTGACATTGAATGTGGGGGTGTTGGAAAGCGGGAAGTTAGGGGTTACTTGTACCTCCCTCAACTCAACTCCTTATTATACTTCCTCTCTGATGTCTTCTCCTCCCTTATTATTAGTTCATTTTCTTTATTTTTGCTTAGATTCAACATTGCTTTTAAAAATTTTGATGTTCTAAATAATGTTTACTGCTGACCCAAGTGGTGCCTTAGGAATATACCCTTTTCTTTTCTTGATTAACTCTTTATTGATTTTTTTTTTCCTGGAGTAAAAAATGACTGTTTAATTTTTTGCCTTATTTTCTATGTACTTTAAAACCTTCGGCATCTTTATTATAAGTTCATCA
This sequence comes from Tarsius wallacei, assembly GCA_963574415.1. Taxonomy (NCBI): domain Eukaryota; kingdom Metazoa; phylum Chordata; class Mammalia; order Primates; family Tarsiidae; genus Tarsius; species Tarsius wallacei. Next base: position 28,724 of record CAUYQG010164402.1, read on the forward strand.
ATAGACTATTTAATGATTTAAATACATCACTCTCATTTTTCATTGGAAATTTTGCTCTGGAGGTTTATGTCAGTTTTTTTACAGTTTGGAGAGGAACAGAAAAGTAGATGCATATTTACTATGTTTAGTAGCTAATTGTCTTTTGACCTAAAACCTATTCACAAAAATAAAAAATGGAAGGAAAAAAAATCATGTTTGATCTACATCTTCAAATCAGATAAAAGCTGAATTTTGAAGTACCAATCAAATATATGCCTCCACATCTCACACATTTCAATGTTTCCCTTGAGAAAAGAAAAACAAATATATGAACCAGATTAGTATCTTTAATGCCAATTTTGAAATGCCTTGAAAGAAAATAGAAAGTACTAGTTTAATTTTTTTGTCTTGAAAACATTCCATATTTCATGAAACTTGATCAGTTATTTTAGGAGAAGCTAGTCCTCCTGAATGTCAAGAGGCAGGCCTTTCTCTGCCTTGCTAACTGTGCTTTGCTCTGCTTCTGATTTCATGACGGTAAATTAGGTTAAGAGCAGTTTTCTGTGAATAGCTCCTGGTCTCCCACCAGAAGTAGAGTCGAGTGTTGTGATGCATACGTTCTGGCATCTTTGCTTTTGGATGGTGGAACCATCTGTCTCCCAAGAAAGCTGGCAGGGCCTCTGTTGAGTAAGATAAGAGCTTCAGGAGCCATTCAGAGCACGGTGGTTAAACACATAGGTGGAACCAGTCTGCCTGGGTCTCACTACCCGCTCCTCCACTTACTGTCTTTCTACTCTTGGGATTCTTGGGTAGAATACTTAACCCTGGACGTTGATCATCTTTTGTACAAAATGGGTATATTGATAGCACCTGTCTCATGGGGTTATGGGATGATTAAATGAATTAAAACATACAAAACACGTAGAAGTGTGTCTGACATGAGAGAAGGACTCAGAATATAACTACTATTAGTTTACTCCATTATTTAATTTCTGAAATTTTATTAATCATTCATTATATGGGTGGCCTCCTTGACAATCAGCTCTAATCCTTCTTCCAGATACAACCATTTGATAAATTTAGTATATGTTCTCTGTATCTGTGGATTCTGCAGGGCTAACTGCAGAACTTGAACTTCCATGGATTTTAGTGTCTATGGAGGGTTTTAAAGCAAATTCTTCATGGATATACTACATATAACACATATAGGATATAAAATATATAATATGTATGTATATAATTAGATATACATGTCCAAAACAAAAGCTGAAATTTAGCCATTTGACTTATTTCCAAGCCACTGAGAAAAAATTAATTTTCTGAAATATCTATCAATTTTTCCCTTAAAATACTCCTAAATGTTCTTTAAAGAATTCCAACTAGTAGGCACAAAAATAACTTTTTCATACATGTATATATACATATAGGCATTCTTTATTTTATTGTAATTTTCTTTATTGCTCTTCATAGATACTGTGTTTTTTACAAGTTGAAAGTTTGTGGCAGCCCTGCCTTGAGCAAGTCCATAAGCATCACTTTCTCCAGTAGCAAGTGCTCATTTCACATCTCTGTGTCATATTTTGGTAATTTCCACAATATTTTAAACTTCATAATCATCATTATTATATGTGTTATGGTGATCTGTGATCAGAAATCATTGACATTACTATTGTAATTGTTTTGGGGCACCATGAATCATGCCCAAATAAGTTGACGAATATATTGGGTAAATGTATGCTGTATGTGTTCTGACTGTTCCACCATCCAACCATTCCCAGCAATTTTTTTCATCAATGCTCCCTACTCCTTAAGACATGACAACATTGAAATTAGTTCATTTAATAGTTCTTCAATGACCTCTAAGTGGTGAAGTAAAAGAGCCACACATCTGTCACTTCAATTAAAAAGCTAGAAATGATTAAACTAAGTGAGGAAGGTATGTTCAAAGCTGAGACAGGCCGAAAACTAGGCCTCTTGTGCCAAACAGTTAGCCAAGTTGTGAATACAAAAGAATAGTTCCTGAAGAAAATTAAGAGTGCTACTCCAGTGAACACATGAATGGCAAGAAAACAAAACAGCCTTATTGCTGATATGGAGAAAGTTTTAGTTAGTGGTCTGGATAGAAGATCAAACATGCCACAACATCTCTTTAAGCCAGAGAAAGGCTCTAACTTTCTTTGTTTCTATGAGAAAGGTGAGGAAGTCACAGAATAAAATGTTGATGCTAGCAGGGGTTAGTTCACGAGGTTTAAAGAAAGAAGCCGTCTACATAACATGAAAGTTCAAGGTGAAATATCAATGGCAAATGCTAATAGAAAAGCTGCAGTAGATGATCCAGAAGCTCCAGCTAAGATCGTTGATGAAGGTGGCTACACTACACATCAGAATTTCAATGGAGACAAAATAGCCTTATATTGGAAGAAGATGCTATCTAGGGCTTTCATAACTATAGAAGACAAGTCAATGCCTGGCCTCAAAGCTTCTAAGGACAGGCTGACTTTTTGTTAGGAGTTAATGAAGCTGGTGACTTGAAGTTGAAGCCAATGCCCATTTACCATGCTAAGAATCTTAGGACTCTTAAGTATTATGCTAAATCTACTTGTCTTGTGTTCTATAAACAGAATAACAAAGCCTAGATAACAGCACATCTCTTTACAGCCTGGTTTACTGAATATTATAAACCCACTGTTGATCCTACTGCTCAAGACAAAAAGATTCCCTTCAAAATGTCACTGCTTATTGACAATGCACCTGGTCATCTAAGAGCTCTGATGGAGATGTACATCAGTGTTGTTTTCATGCCTGCTAATACAACATCCATATTGCAGCCCTTGTGGCAAGGAGTAATTTCAACTTTCAAGTTTTATTATTTAAGAAACACATTTTGTGAAGTTATAGACACCACAAAATAGTGATTCCTCTTATGGAACTGGCCGAAAAAAATGGAAACCCTTCTGAAAAGGATTCATGATTCAGGATGCCATTAAGAACATTTGTGATTCATGGAAGGAAGTCAAAATATCAATGTTAACAGGAGTTTGGCAGAAGTTTTTTCCAGCCTTCATGAATGACTTTCAGTGGCTTAAGACATCAGTGGAGGAGGCAACTGCAGGTGTGGTGGAAATAGCAAGAGAAATAGAATTAGAAGTGGAGTCTGAAGATGTGTCTGATTGCTATAATCTCATGATAAAACTTGAGTGGATGAGGAATTGCTTCCTATAAATGAGCAAAAAAAGTAGATTCTTGAGATGGAATCTACTCTAGATGGAGATGCTGTGAACATTGTTGAAACCACAACAAATAATTATAGAATGTTACATAAACTTAGTGGATAAAACAGTGGCAGGGTTTGAGATAATTGACTACAATTTCAAAAAATGTTCTACTATGAAATGCTATCAAACAGCATCTCATGCTACAGAGAAATCTTTTGTGAAAGGAAGAGTCAATAAATATGACAAGCAGCCGGGCTCGTTGGCTCAGCCTGTAATCCCGCGCCTCGGGAGGTTGAGGTGAGTGGATTGCCTGAGCCCGCGGGTTCGAGACCCGCCTGGGCAACTTGGTGAGACCTTATCTCTACAATATATCAAAAATTAGCTGGGTGTGGTAGCACATGCCTGTAATTCCAGCTACTTGGAAGCCTGAGGCGGAAGGATCGCCAGAGCCCAGCAGGTCGAGGCTGTGGTGGCCGGGAGCGGCCACTGCACTCCAGTCTGGGCGACAGAGTGAGACTCCAACTC
>CAUYQG010164404.1:0-24433 GCA_963574415.1 Tarsius wallacei
GATGTTTGCACTTTAAGAAAGGCTCTCAGCCGGGCTCGGTGGCTCAGCCTGTAATCCCACGCTTTGGGAGGCTTAAGTGAGTGGATTGCCGGAGCCCGCGGGTTCGAGACCTGCCTGGGCAACTTGGCGAGACCTCATCTCTACAATAAATCAAAAAATCAGCCGGGCGTGGTAGCATGTGCCTGTAATTCCAGCTACTCGGAAGGCTGAGGTGGAAGGATCGCCAGAGGCCAGCAGGTCGAGGCTGCGGTGGCCGGGAGCGGCCACTGCACTCCAGTCTGGGCGACAGAGTGAGACTCCAACTCAAAAAAAAAAAAAAGAAAGGCTCTCACATTTAGAAGACAAACTGACAAAGGACATAGACATTTTTAAAAGAATTTTAAAATTTAAAGAAGAAAAAATTGGAGCAATTATATCAAAAGCTAGAAAGAAAAGCAATAAGACCTCTGGTTTTATTGATAACAACAGTGTTATTTAATGACCTTTAAAAGCAGAGCAATCTATGAACAAACTATTTGTAAAAGTTAAAGAAACAATAGAATCAGCAAGTTAGAGATAATTTATTCCACAAATCTGGCAGTAGAATGCGTATTGAGACTCCAGTTCCAGTGAGAAGCTAAAGAAATATTTTTTTAAAAAATGCAAATTAATATCTTCTAAGTTACATTTCTACTATAAAAATTTTCAGTATCTGAAATGTAAGCATGCAACTGAGTTGAGGTATATACACTTCAGCATGCTTATATTTCAGTATGTAATATTACAAACACTCCCCTATCTAAAGAAAGCTATCATTATCTAATACTCATTAGCATTATCTAATAACGCATTGGCAGTGATGGAAACTATCAGTTTCCAAGCAATCCTGCACTTATGCACAAAGAATTCAGAGGTTTCTTACCCCATTAAAGCATTTTTTGAACTTTTGCAAACTCTTATACTCGGGGGCTTCATTTACTCCTGTTATCTACTCTGACTTTGCATGTATGAAAACAAATACTGAACTACGATTGCTCCCCAAAAGTTTAATAAGAATTATGCAGTAATCAGCTAGATTCAAGCACAAAGTAGAAAAGAAGAATTTCAGAGTTTATTAGCAGTGATGAAACACTTAGAATATAAGCATTTTCAAATGTTAACACATTTGCGACTGGCAAATTTTTCACTTTCCTAATACTGAGAGCAGGTGAAAACAAAAAAAATCTGAAGCTGGTTGTCACAAACTTCTGTCATTAGGGACAAGTGAAATGGTCTTTTCTAAGTTATCACATTTTTCACAATACAGCCGAAAGTTGGTATGTAGTTAGTATGTGCCTCAGACAACCACTCTGACTAGCATTCCGTACTTTTATTTGTATTCGAATTATAAATCCGAAAAGACAGTCTTCCATGATGAGGTACCATGGATTCGTCCAAGAAAAGTTCTTGTTCCGGTTTGTACACAGTGTTCAACTTATTTAAAACATAATTTATTACAGGTTCAATTTTGCATAATCTGCATTTCTGCAGTATTGGAAAAATGCAAAAACCACAAAATGTGTAGTGGTCTATTTTGTGTCTTTATTTTTGAAAAGTCATCGCCACTGACGGATGTGTTGACAAATAATCATGTATTGTGGTTTTCTTCACTTGTCCCATCAAAATATTTAATGCTAAAAATTTTTTCATCTCAGACACTGGAGTACTGCTCCACTTTTTTTATTTCTTTGGACATTTATATCTGTAGTGCATCTGATCATAATGCCTGTTAGTTGCAGTTGCAATCATTTCTATACAATCATTTTCAATAAAGAGTCCAAAAATTTTGCTTATACTTGGAGGATCATTTGGAAATACCTTGAAACCTGGATTACCAACAAACACTTTTAAGTTTCTTTTTGGATCATATTTTGTTCACTCAGTGTCTGATTTGTTCTCACCAGTACTAGACTTACTGTCATAGACTATCTGCATTATATCTCTTCATTTACATTGTATCATTACATCACTGTCTTACTATCACTAATAAGTTAGCTGGATTCACCTTTGACCTCAGAAATCTCATCAGTATATATTTCATTTTCCATAATTATGGCAAATTATTTTAAATGTTGAAATATGAAAACCCCGAAATATCAAAATACAAGTACACAACACTAATTGCAACAAAATAATGACCAAATTGTCATTTTTACCAACTATGTAAAATCAATAACAACACTGCACAGCTGTTATCAGATAATTATCTCAATTAACTTTCTCTTTCCTTGCCTGATTATTCATTTTCAAGCAAAATATAATAACACATACATATGACAAAGATGCAGCATTCAGAAACAGCATTTGCAAATACATAAATTCACATCAGTGGCAACCAGGAACAGAATTTGGAATGAAGTAAATTCACGTCAGCGTCGCAAATGAGTTAATAGTGACAATCTTAGAGGAAACACCCAAACACATAAGTAAATAAACATCATATAATTTAATAAAGAACATGCTTCAGAAAAAAAAAAAACCTTAAAAATATGAATACAAAACAAAAAAGTGGTTTGTAAAAATAAATGTGGAAAATAACTTAGGGATACAATAATCAATAGTTTTAAAGTAATAATTACACTATAAAGTCTCTTACCAGTGTCAGAAATGTAGGCATGAAGTTGTACTGAGTCATCTGAAGATACACTTGACAGGTCATCTAAAGACTGAGAAAAAAAATCAGGAAACAAAATTTTTAATCTTATAAGAAAGAAAGCATTAAAGGATTCTATATCATATATGTATTACTCATCTTCACTGCATGTAAACTTTATATTATTTGTATACCCACCACTGCCTCCACACAAAATAATGCTCTCCAGTTATACACACAAAAGTCAAGAGTAAGAAACCATAAAACAAAACGATTGAGTAATAAACTTAATACATCAGATTATTTTTTCTTTTATTGCTTCTCCATATACTATAACTTGATGCTTTTCAATTATATTCCATAAATGGCCAGAAAATTCAAACTAGATAAAAATAAGTAGATATATTCTTAAGTTAACATCTTAATTTTTAATGTTGAAATACACTAGATGTAGCTCTGTATTCTTTAACTTAATATTTTTGTTAATTCAGAAACAATTTTATTAGTTGACTTAGATTCCTTATCTACGAATGAGAATAATAGTACCTCTGTCACAGGGCTAAATGAGAAGAGGTAAAACATTTAGAAAACTGCCTAATACAACAAATGCTAGCTATTATTACTTATTAAATGAAGCGAATCCATAGACTACAATAATTTTTACATAATTTCCAAAAATAATTCTACAAACAAAAATTATTATTGATTAACCTGAAATGAATCTTTCATAATTATGGTCTTTGGGTCTAAAGCTAAAAAATGTTTTTGCCACATATACATACAGCCACACATACATAGAAGAAAACATAATCACATAAGCAAGGCAGATTGTGCAGAAAAAGAGCTAACATGGTAGCTTGAAATTAGTCCATAGAAAGGATGCTTGCGAGGTTGTCCCCTGAATGGAACCTGGAAACTGAAGGTTTAGGGCAGGCTCCCAGGATTCTCTAACCGATATGGGTGGTTTACCATATCTAAACTATCTGTACAAATGTTTACATTGAACACCTGCATTCCTTCTGAGAGGCTAGAATTGTGGTGTGTGCTATGTGACCTGCCTCCAATAAGAAAACCTGGGCACTTAGTCCCCAATGAATTCTGCTGATGGCAACAGTTCATATGTTGTCACAACTCATGAACAGGGGAGTAAGTATGTTCTATATGATTCCCCGAGAGAGGACTCATGTGTCTCATTTCCTTTGGACTTTGCCCCATGGACTGTTCCCTCTGCTAATTTTGCTTTATGTCCTTTCACTGTAATAAATCCTAGTCAGTCACAAGTATGACTATGCTGAGTCCTGTGAGCCTTCTGAGCAAATCACTGAGCCTGGAAGTGGTCTTGGGGACCACCTCCAACACATACAATCCAGACATATTTCACACTTTAAATACCACAGGATCTTGGCTGGGTTCGGTGGCTCAGTCTGTAATCCCAGCACTTTGGGAGGCCGAGGCAAGTGGATTGCCTGAGTCCACGGGTTCAAGACCCGCCTGGGCAACTTGGTGAGACTTTCTCTCTACAATAAATAAAAAATTAGCCGGCGCGGTAGTGGACGCCTGTAGTTCCAGCTACTTGAAAGGCTGAGGTGGAAGGATCGCCGGAGTCGAGGTTGCAGTGGCCGGGAGCATGCCACTGCATTCCTGTCTGGGTGACAGAGTAAAACTCCAACTCAAAAAAAAAAAAATAAAATAAAATAAAAACCACAGGATCTGAAGAAATTTTGAATCCTAACGTGGTATTACCAGTCATGAAAATATCATCTAAATGATTTTAATGCAGTCACCACCTCTATGACATAAAGTCATTTAAATTAAGGCAATTGCATTTTAAGAAGAAAGTCAAAAATGTATCTATTCAAGATCGACAGTTAAGAGAAGCAAAATGTGATAATGCCACACAGATAATCCATAAGACTTCCCTGGTCAAGTAGCAGAATTATCAAATAAAATAAAATTAAGCCTAGTTGAGACTCCATCACTGAAACTTTAAGAGATTTTAACAGTATCAACTACTCTCTTTTTGTAGTTCATTTTTCCCACTGGCAAAATGGTGTTAATACTTGCTCTATATCTCTGTCAGAAAACAACATGAATGCAAATACTTTGAAAAGAAAAAGAATGCCCTTTAATTTTTATGTGTTCATGTGACCTATAATAAAACATTTTTATAGAAATAGCACTACATTTACTTTATTTAATATTATTTTTAGGTGAAAGAAGAGTCAGAGGAAATGATATAGTCTACCAAATTTATGTTATCACTATAACTTCTTCCAGCTACAAGCTAGCATAGGGAACATAAAACAGTTTTTCAAATAAGGCATTATTAATAATGGTAAGTTTCCCTGCATGTAAAAAGTTTCCTTGTATTTAAAAAGCTAAATGTTCTTATCACTTTAAATATGCATGTCATACTATGCAATCTAAAAGTTGCTTAAAAACTTTGTAAATAAATGTTATTTTAGCACATATAAAATGTACAATAATATTACTTTCATTACATGAGAAACAATCTGATTAAAAAGTCTCTTAAACATTAATTACATTTATAATGTACACGTAAATACCAAGTAGAAAACAAAGGTATAACTGACAAAATGTTAACTATAAGACTACATCTGATTTAGAAATATAGACATTGGTTAGAAAAAGACAATTGTAATTTCAAAACAAGTGCATAAATGCGATACTGAAATAAAACAAAATTTGCAAAGTACTCCCCAAGTTAAGATTCTCAACCTCTTTGGAAGAAAAATGTTTTTTAACATTATACTAAGACAAAAATGGAAAATTCAAATTTACTATTATAGCTCAGCAAATACAACTACTATGGCACTGCTTGAAATGCTTATAATTTACCTGCCAATCTCAATGGCAAAATGAGTAAAACACCAAACACTTAGAATATTTCTTTTGCTTAGTGTATTGAAATAAACTATCATGATCTAGTTTATAATCTTACACTATTTTTAAAATGCAGCTATTCACTAAAATGTGTCTCTGTATTTAAAAAAAATCTGAAAGGCTCTAGCTTCTTAGAAGTTTGAATTTAATAGATTTATGGGAATAACAAAATACTGCAAGTCACTGACTTCAAGTGTAACCCTTTTTTGATCCAGGGACTATTCAGATTTGTATCACTATGTGAAAAAAAGGATTCCCCTTATTTGAAAATGTATTTATTCCAGATATGAATTAAAGAAAAAAATTGTGTACTAGTGTGTTCAAACACACAAGCACTACAAATGTAAATACTAGAAAATTTCAAACCAAGGAAAGGTTTCACCACAACTGGAAACTTTTTCTATGTAATAAACATTATTGTTAACATTTCCTTCATATTCTAGGAGCAATTTCTTTTGTTATATGGCTCTGGACTACAAAAGTAAATGGCAATGATACCAAGTGATTTAGGAAAACAACATTTTATTATTTATTTATAGTCAGCATCTTTCTCTGTCACCCAGACTGGAGTGCAGTGGTATGATCTTGACCACCATAGCCTCTATCTACTAGGCTCAGGCGATCATGGTGGTGCACACCACCATCCTGGCTAATTTTTTTTATTTTTATTTTTACTGTAGAGACAAGGTCTTGCCACGTTGACCAGGGTAGTCTCAAACTCCTGAGCACAAGCAATCCACTTGCCTCAGCCTCTCAAAGTGCTGAGATTAAAATGAGCCGAAAAACATTTTAAGTTAATAAAATGAGCATAGCCGGAAAACAACATTTTAAGTTAATCCCAGTACTTTTGGAAGCTGAGGTGAGAAGACTGCCTGAGCCCACGTCTCTACAATAAATCAAAAAAATAGCTGGGCATGGTGGTGAACACCTGTAGTTCCAGTTACTTGGAAGGCTGAAGCAGAAAGATCGTCTGAGTTGAGGCTGCGGTGGCCATGAGCATGCCACTGCACTCTAGCCTGGGCGACAGTGAAACTCCGACTCAAAAAAAAAAAAGTTATAAAATATCTGACACAACGCTATTGCTAATTTGTTTAGTGTTTTGCTAAAAATTATATTTTGTATAGTAACAGAACATTTTTTTAGTAAGTTTATTTTAGAAACTAGTATAGGCCGGGCTCAGTGGCTCAGCCTGTAATCCCGGCACTTTGGGAGGCTGTGGCGAGTGGATCGCCTGAGTCCATGGGTTCGAGACCAGCCCAGGCAACTTGGTGAGACCTTGTCCTACAATAAGTCCAAAATTAGCCAGCATGGTAGTGTGCGCCTGTAGTTCCAGCTACTTGGAAGGCTGAGGAGGAAGTATTGCCAGAGCCCAGCAGGTTTACGCTGGGATAGCGGTGAGTGCGCCATGGCACTCCAGTCTGGGTGACGAAGTGAGACTCCAACTCAAAAAAAAAAAAAAGAGAAAGAAATTAGTGCAGTAATTTAGTTGACACTTTAAGAGAATGGACTTCTAAATCATTTAGCTATGACAAAAGGTTTAAAAGAAAAAGTAATGCAAGTGGGAGGAAAAGAAAAACAATCAACCTCCTACCTCTTCCCCTCTCCCCACCCAGCCAAACTGAACTGAAAACTTCATGGAATACTAGCATTTTCCCCTAACAGCATTTTAAGAAATAAGTTAATCAATGGCAAGTTCATTCATATATATATATGAAATGAATATATATATGAATATATACATATATACATATACTGAAATGTTTATTACTTCACATCTCACCCTGAATATATGAAATGCCAATGATAATCAATATGCTATTAACACATCATTTTTAAATCTCTAATCACAGGGTATAGTTGCTATATCTCTCTCTAAACGTCAAAATAAATTTTTTTACAATGACCTAAATTTGTTTTAGTGTAGACTTTATGAAATATATGTAAGATTTAGTTATTCCAACTAGCTTTATATTTCTTTTCTAAATACAAGAGGAGAAAAAGCAGACTTCAATGGAAATATTTATGTGTCACAAAATTACTGCCTATCACAACACTAATCAGAGTCATTTAAACAGTCTAAATACTAAAATTGAAAATAATGAAATCAATGTCTTTATAAGATATAATTACAATTATGCAGACATGATCAAAACCCATTTCTTAAATAAAAATGAATTATTTTAAATTATATTTTATAGATGCCTTATATGTGAACTTAGCATTTCTTTAAAAGAATAATAATGTCCTACAATACTAAAGGTGATCTGGGGGTTTCTAACATATCATGTATTTACATATGTCAAGGCTCAGCCTTTTTCATTATTTTAAGTCATTTTAATAATTAAAGTACCCATAATAGTACTTACCAAATTTATGCTTCCAGTAGGAGACCCATTAAAAGATTCTGTAGGGGGGAAATTCAACTTAGTATATATAGTAAAAAACTTTAGAACGGTTGCTTTATCTAAGGTTCAGACACCAAGAATGAACGTCACAAAAGCCAAGACATAACAGAATAGTATTGAAAAACTGTGGAATACTCCCATAAACCTGATCTCTTAAGTCTCATGGTTTTCCAAGCCAGGTAGTTCAGTGAAAATATATATGTACCTGACAGCTGGTCAAAAAACAGGACAGCAATTAATAAATATTTTTATTCTCACAGCATTATATTAAGTTGCCTAATACAATGAAAGAGGAAAGAAAACACTGCAGAGTGAAGCCCATTAGAAAATGTCACCACTGATTTATTTCTGTCTCACTGGATTAAAAAATATTACAAATAAAATCAGCATTTAGTAAGAGTAAATATTGATTTTTAATATCCTCTTAAGTCCACTTATACTTGGTAGTAGATTTCCTTAAAAACACTAGAAGTATAGATTCTTAAATCAGTATGTACTAAAAGACAAAAAGATATTTAAAACTATATGCAGTGCCATTTAATTGAAAAGCAACCAAGAAATATTAACATTAGAGCAGAAGTCAATTACAGATTATTAACATTAATGTCAAGCAATAATCTTTTCCCTCAGGGTTTTATTGTTTAAGCAAATTAAGTTGCCATTTAAGGTATCCCTTTGTTAAACACACAAATGAATCTACGGTAAAGTGATATTCATACACAGTTTAAAGTTAATAAATGATTTCTAGCACTAAAAGAGTATGTATGAATTTGGTTCTCTAAATGGATCTTTAAAAAGCAAGGCTGTATAACTCCTACAAAGAGGCAGCCTGGTATTGCCTTCCAACTTTACTCTAAATGCTCAAGAATGTTTCTTGGTTCCTCAAACATTCGGTTTCCAAAATCAGGAAATTTCACCTAAGATTATCCCTTGCTTGATAGGAAAGTAATAATTAAAACAAAGAAACAAATAGTTATCTGTCCTCCTTATTCAATTATATGTCTCCAATCGCTTCTGTGGTCTGCCCACCTCTTAAATCTTCCCACCAAAGACAAGTCAAATCAAAAGGAAAATTCAGGAGCAAAATAAGGCATCGTTTAGAAAGTATTCCCTGATCAACAGTAAGATCCAGGAATACAATCTAAAACCAATCCTGGTTCACATTTAATCAAGAATTTGATAACTGCCTATAAATATCAGAAAACAAAAAGAATTGTTCGACATAGTGAGACAAATATGATTGACACTAAAGTTTAAAAGCACAATTCAAGTATTTTTAAAAGACTGTCTGCTTTTAAAATAATTTAAAGCTGAAATAACTGAAGAAAGCAATCATGAATAAAGAGAAAGAAGAGAGAAAAGGCAGGGAGGGCATATGCACGAGTCAGCCAGTTAGTCATCTACCTGCTGGGAAGTGCGGTACATAGGAAGGAAATGTCTTCCCCACCAAAGAAAAATCACCAGAGGACACAGCCCAATCACCATGATAAGACTTGGCTCATCAATTTTAGGTTCAATTTTAGACTGTCTTTAAAAAAAAATCAGCTACATATTAGTCCTTGGATTAGACAATTATTTCAGAATGTCTAAAAAGTAGTCAAAATTTCAGAATGCCTAAAAAATATAGAGTGCCGAGAAGCTTGTTTTTAAAAGCCAGAAAACTAATTTATAACAAAAAGTGTTGGAAGACTTACTTTTCATTAAATAATCATACAAAATGAAGTAAACCATAAGCATTACTATTTGAAAAAAAGTATACCAGTGGCCTAAAACCTAAACACCAACAAAGTCAACAAAACTGACAGCTATTTTTAATAATAATATGTCATGTTATATCCCTCACTCCACATTAATATTTTTCAAATGGCTTCAAAAAAAGGGATAGGTAAATTCTTAGTATAAAATGTATAAAGACTCATCAATTAGAAAACAGAATGTTAGGAAGCAATGTCCTAGAAAGATAAGATATGTAAGTATATAATTTCAAACTACACTGGCATAGACTAAATGATTCAAATATGAAAGATTATTCAATAACTGACATATATAAGAAGCATATTCACTTCAAATCAAATCCAATTTCAGGGAAAAAAAATAATGGACTTCATGTTTTAAATGAGTATGGTATAAGATTTTGAGACATTCGAGATTGATTAAAAATAGTTTGTGGTCGGGCTCGGTGGCTCAGCCTATAATCCCAGCGCTTTGGGAGGCCGAGGTGAGTGGATTGCCTGAGCCCACGGGGTCGAGACCCGCCTGGGCAACTTGGTGAGACCTCATCTCTACAATAAATCAAAAATTAGCTGGGCATGGTAGTGCGTGCCTGTAGTTTCAGCTACTTGGAAGGCTGAGGCGGAAGGATTGCCGGAGCCCAGCAGGTCGAGGCTGCAGTGTGCAGTGGTCGGAAGTGGCCACTGCACTCCAGTCTGGATGACAGAGTGAGATTCCAACTCAAAAAAAAAAAAAAAAAAAAGTTTGCTTCACATAGTTGTATAGAGGAAGACAGACCAGCTGGAAAGATGAATGGAAGCTAAAAGTCAATTTAGAAGACTGTGGAAGGATTCTTAAGTTCTAGTATCAAAAACTACTCCTACACAACATATTGCTACTAGAGTCGTTTAAAATTACACATTACTTAGAAGTTCAATTTATTGGTTATGACTCAATTTACCTTCTTTCATTCTGAGTCATATAGCAAATCCATTTCACAAAAACTAAGAAACTTCTAAGATAGATAAAATTAATATAAACAACAAAACCTTTTACAAGTTATTTTAGGATGGGTAGTTGATATAGAGTTGCTATTGCAAATTTCATAGCAGCTCTACAAAAGAACATTTTTCAACAGAGAATATGTAATAAACTAGAAGTACATTAATTTTACTATTCATTCCCCAGAAAAGTACTCTATTTAAAAATAAAAAAACTTCCTTAATTATGCAATCAAAATCAGTTAATAGATTATTCTAATTTTGTAAGTAAATAAACTTGAAAAAATATTAATTAAAAAACCCAAGGTGTCACATAGAAACAAGCAATACAAAAGTTATTAAAACTCAAATGCAAACTTCTGGAATTAGATTTCTTACACTATTTAAAAAATAAAATTTCACCGATATAGACAGAGGGATGGGAGGTGGAGGAAAGGCGAGGCTGGGAAGCTTCCATAACAGAGGCATTTTTGAAGCAGTCCCCCTACCTAAATAGATCTATTGTATTTCCAATCCCAAGTGGTCTTGTCCATAAACCTATTCATAAGCAAATGGTCATTACTAAAGCACTTTCTTAAAATAATTATATAAATCTTTCCATTTACTTTTTCTTTACCTTGTTCATTTACTTAGTAGAACATACCAGAAAGTTGATCAAACCCTAGATATTAATTAGAGCTTAATAAGTACTCCTGAAGTGAATCACAAGAAAATTAATCACTGGGACTGAGATCTGGAGACTTGTGTTCTAAGGGTTGTCTCTCCCACTATTATATGACACATTATTTAACTAATTAAAACTGACACTTGTATTTCACTTTATACATTTTCATACACATAATCCCATCTAGACCTGATAAGGAATGAAGTTAAGATGTTATGATAAGAATATTAGTCCCGATTTACAACCAAGAAAAATGAGGCTTAAAGAAATTAAGTAGTTGGCCAACAGCATACAGGTGATCAGTTGGAGAACGGGAGTAAAATCAAATATTCTGACTTCTAAAGTCTACTTTTTTTTTTTTTTTTAACTATAACATGCATATAGGTCTCAGTATCATTTGAAAAAACTGAAAGTTTGGAATAAATGATACTAATGGCTTCTTAGAGCTCAAAAGTCTCTCACATTGTGCAAGAATTGGGAAAGGATGCAAAGATTTTTAAAACTGTAGTTTTTAAATAATGCTTTTAGTTTATGATACACTGAGTCATCACTTGAATCTTCTCAATAATCCTACTATTAAATCATGACTATTATGACTAACAAAAGAGAAAGTACTATAAAAATATTTTAGTGACTCTCACTTCAAGATAACATTCTTCTTTAAGAATTCAAGGCTTCTACTGAATATTCTAATCTGTTATTAAACTTTCAACATTTTAAATTAGTATAATTGCTATATCTTCCATTCATTAATAGATTTTAAGTATATTACAATTTATATTTGAGTGCCAATAACACTTTTTTATCTTATATAAAAGGTGTGTTTTTTTGGTGAGCAGATACAGAAATACATAAGTGTATGTATAATACATATATGTAAAATGTATGCCACCTTACCTCCATCTCCATCATCTGATCCTCTGAAACTAGGATCTTTTAACATGTCCAGCTCAGCTAACATACGCACATAAAGTGCATTCTGTCTGAAGGAAGGATAAAATCTTTCATCTCGTAGCATCAATTCATATACCTTATTGAAATAAATCAATATATCAATAATTAACACAGATATGTAGTGATTTTTACTAAATAAGATTTCACGAAAAGCTACATTGCAGTCTTGCCATAATGTATCATAGTTATAAGATGTTACCATTAAGATTATTTCACAACTAATCCTTTCTTCTAGTTCCTCTAGTAACAAAATTACACTGAAAAAGGTCCTACACTACAATACAAGACATATGACAGGAGGTAAGACATACTATTCTAAGGAAGTAGAGTTTTCTAAGAGACAACTACATGTAAGGTTCCAATTAAAATGAATTTGAGAGGCATGTTATTTATGCTTCCTTAATTCATCAAATTCTAAGACTAGAATATCGAGCTCTACACTCAGAATCAAATAAAACAACTCAAAGATTTTCCTCATCCGTCAATTCAATAAACAAACTGATCTACATTTTTGGAACTGAGACATATAACGGCCATCATTTATTTTTTTAGTTACCACTCTACTTTTTTAAAAGTTGTAATAACTTAAAAAAAAATTAATTACATATACATGGAAATAAACAGTATTTTCAAGAAAGATAAAAAGATAAACGCTGTATATAATACCTTCCTTTGAATGTCATCAAAGATTTCAGGGGTTGGATCTTCATGATTCAAAGTATCTGCTAATTTTGCTACTAAATAGTCATCAACAGCAACTCTCGGAGATGCCTAACAAATAGGGAAAAATAACAGACTAATGATCTTTGTAATTTCTAAATACAGGTTAATACTTGATAGAAAGAAAATAACGGAATTCTACTATTGAAAACAATTGGCAGACAAGAATCACTGGTTTGTAAATGACACCTTGATGCTTAAAAAGGCTGAAATAAGGCTGGCACCTTCTCTTTATCATATACTATGTAGTCGACTGAAGCTCTGGAATGTCAATTAAGAATTTTTACTTGAGACTGTGGAGAGTAAAAGAACACTGAAGATGGTAACTAACATAAAATGCACTGTTTAAATAACTTATCAATTCTATCCAATAAAATATCTAAGGAATAAATTGGATAAATTAGGAAAGGAGAAAAAGAAGTAAACAGAAGGATATGAATGTATAGGAAAAAGGGCTATACAACTTCTAATGGTCCTCTGTCAATTCATCATCACCCTTGTTAGCAAACCTAGGTGGGTTGTGTGGTTGCTGTTGTTGTTTGGGGGGGTATCAAAGGTGTTATTTGTTATGGGTTTGTGTGTGGATATATAAAGGGTTCCTCTGAAATAGAAATAGGATATCTGAACAATTTTACAAATATGTGACAAAGATTAGAGAGGAGCATGATGTAAGTTAGTTTTTGCTCTTTCATTTGCCCTCTAAGCTCAGTTTCTAGAAAATTTTAAAAAGCAAATTAGAAAACAACATTTTACATTTATTTAGTTTAATTTTTAAATTTTTCCTATATATCTCAAGCACACAAAATTGGATTCAGTGACATCCTTGGTAGAGGGCGATCAACACTTTTAGGGGGCCAACATGAAATACAACCAATCAGAACAGTTTCATCAAAAAAAAAAAGAGTAATACAGGAGGAATATTCATGTGCATTTTTTGTTACTTTAATATAAAAACACAAAAAAGAGTTTTTTCCCAACTATGTATTAATGTGTATTCTTTTTTAATTACACAGAAGTGATTATTTAAACAAAGCAGTGGGACTAGTCAACAGGGGCAATTAGTAGTAAATAAGACTGATTAAACAAATAATGTGTGAGGAATGTACAATAATATGTAGTTTATAATGTTTCTGTCTTCTGATAAACCAATTTAACCTTTAAAAAATTATTTATTGGATACTTAAATTTTACATACTACACTATTTTGTATTAATAAAATATAGAAACATAATACTTTTAAAGGCAGAATATACATACAATAGGATATTTTAATTTTGCAGGCTGTATTATTTTGCATTCCCAAAATATAGAAAGGTGAGACTTCTTAAAAGCCAAATGCACAGGCAAAAAGAGATATTATCAATATTTAATAAAAAATAAGCAATGACTTTTCTGTTTCATTAAGTAATAGGATATTTTTACTTTTTCTGTTTCCTTTCCTAACAATACTTCTCTGAACTGCCTGCAGCAATTAGGACTTCCTTTTACATAGGGTTACAAATGAATACAATCAAACATAACATTCAGTGTGGCTTTTAGCTCTGCTCTTTTCAAGCCTCTCACTTATTTATTGTGTCAAGCCAATGTAATAAAATCAAGTTAAACATCCTTTCAACAAAATCATTTGAGCATGTAATAATTGGGATTTATTAAGAATAGCAAGTTTATAAATCTGTAGGAATCGATTTCCAGTTCTCAAAGAAATGTCCAGTAACTTCTATTACTTGTTTGGTAGGTAGACCAGCTGTTTGTCAATCAGATCCATTCCATCTATAAATTCATCATATAGGCTAGTCATGTATAAAATGCCCAGTTTTTAAATATTTTGAAGCATAATGATGTCATCATAAGTCTCTGTTTCTCAAAAAAAAAAAAGATTTTAAAATACAGAGATAAACTTGTGAAATTGAAGTTGCTTTCTAAACTGATTACACTTTTAGTAAAAATGTGAGAAAATTCTAATTAAGTTGGTTGTCCCTTTCTGGAGACGTTTTTTTTTTTATCCTCAAGTAGTCTTATTTGATGATCAAATAAGATTCTTTTTTTGAAAAAGAGAAGTCATTTTGTTTACCATATGAGTTTTTGTCACAACCTACACATAACATCAAACAACTCAGGTCAGTCAGTTAATCCTTTTCTAGATGGCATTTGACTTCTTCAAAGATCACCTATCAGTTTTAGAGAAGCAGCATATAAATTTCTGTTTCCTATAATCCTTTTCTCCTTTCTCATTCTCAAAGGATTTTCAAATTAGAGAAAGACATTCTTCTTGTCCCACACTTTGAAAATATGACTTTACTGCATACATTTTAGCATCTTTTCTATAGTTGTCAAGAATGGGAGTCATCTATTGTAATTTCCATTTCTCCTTGTCAGTTTGTTCATTTCACCTCAGTTGTTTAATTTGTTGCCATAATGTTGACTATAATATCTGCTTATACTCCTTTTAATTCCTGTAGGGTCAGGGGCGTGACCTCTCTTCTTTCATTCATGAATTTGATCATTTGTGTCTTCTCTCATGTTTTTCACTGCAGTCTAGTTAAAGATTTGTCAATATTGTTAACATTTTCAAAGAACCAACATTTGGTTTCATTGATTTTTCACTACTGTTTTTCTGTTTTCCATGTAATTAATCCTCATAATAATCTATTTCCTTCCTTCTGTTTGCCTTGGGTTTATTTTTCTGCTCTTTTTCTAGATTTTAAAATGAAAACATAGATTGTTTAGTCTGGATATTTTCCATTATAGTTAGACATTCTAAAGCTAAAATTTCTAAGCATTACTTTAGATGCAACCTGTGAATTTTGAGGTACTATGTGTATGTATTCATTTTCAATTAAAAATAACTTCTAATTTCCTTGTGATTTCTTATTGACATGGAAGCTACTTAAAATATATTGTTTCATTTAGAAGTATTTGTAGATTTCTCAGTTTTTCTTTCTGTTGATTTATAATTTGATTCCATTCTGAGTAAAGACTATACTTTGTATGACTGCAATATCCTTAAATTAAGACTGGATTTATTGCTTAGCATATGGTTTATCCTGGAGAATGTTCCATGTCTTCTGGAAAATAATATGTATTGTGCTGATCTGAGGGGAAATATTCAACTGATATGTTAGGTCTAATTAATTTTTTCTTTTAGTTGGAGTCTCACTCTATCGCACAGACTGGAGTGCAGTGGCACGCTCCTGGCCACCACAGCCTCGACCTGCTGGGCTCTAGTGATCTTCCGCCTCAGCCTTCCAAGTAGCTGGAACTACAGGCGTGCACTATCATGCATGGTTAACTTTTGATTTATTGTAGAGACGAGGTCTCGCCAAGTTGCCCGGGTGGATCTCGAACCTGTGGGCTCAGGCAATCCACTTGCCTCAGCCTCCCAAAGTGCTGGGATTACAGGCTGAGCCACTGAGCCCAGCGGGTCTAATTAATTTATAGTGTTCTTTAACTCTTGTATATCCTTGGTGATTTTTCTATCTAATTGTTCTATCAATTATTGAGAATGGGGGTATTGAAGTCCCCAACCATTACTGTGGAACTGTCATTTTTTCCTATAATTCTGTAACTTTTTGCTTCATGCATTTAAGAGCTTTGTTGCTAGGTTGCATATATGTTTATACATGCTTTGTCATCCTAATGCTAGTTTTCTTTTGTCTACTTTTACATGGTTAATATTTTCCCAGGTTTTAACTTTCAATCTATTATCTATCTGAATCTAAAGTGTATGTGACCTTGAATACTTTGTCATTTAGTATTTATATGCCCATTCCCATGTTAATTTAATTGCCTAAACATCAGGATAAAAATACAAAAGAAGACTGTTATCAGAATTAAATGAGACAATGTTTGTGAGGTAGTGGCACCTGATATAAGTAATGAATATAAATATTAAGAAGTTACTATTAATAATACTGCCGAAGAAGATAAGAAAACAGTACTCCAAATATATCTTCACCTTTTCTGATAAATACTGCTCATAAATACCAACAGCTGCTGCTCTTAAAAGACCTTTGGTTTGGTTGGTTTGATGTTTTCCATCTCTTTGACGACTTAATAAAACCTCTAGTTGCTGTTGAGCTGTTACCCGGTATCCTTCCACTGTCATCCAGAAGAAAAGATGTGCTTGACCTCCAGTTTGCTGCATGTAATCTACCAAAATAAATCCATAACAACATAGATATTAATGTTACACAATTTTGGGCCCATATAGCTGTATTACAAGTAAGTAAGAATGATTATAGCTTCGAGTATTTAAAACTCTACATTTTAAAAATGTTTCAGCAAACTCTTGAGGTTAAAAAATAGTTATAACATAAATTGGTTAAGCTTAAAAAAGTTATATAAAAAATACAAATGAGAGCACATATTTAAAACCTTTGAAAATTCCATTTCTTATGATAAAATCTCTAGTGAATATATTTGCTATATGAGGCTTCATCAACAGTAAATGACTTTAACATTCTACATTTGTTCTCAATAAAGATTATCAGTCATAATATAAACATTTTTAGATATATTAAAAATAAAAATGGCTCTTCAATAAATCATTTATAATTTTGATAACAAAAATGGAGATTTAGAGAGTTTTGCTTAAAGTATCCTCCAGATAAAAGCAATTTCAATGTGATATTAATAAAATAGCATGTAAATAAATTATTTACATATTAAAACAGTACAAAAACAAAGTTCCTCATATACACATAAACATAAATGAAAATGATATAAACAAGCTATATACACTGTGTATTCCCAATAAAGGACTCTTTCTCAATAAATTTAAATTCATATTCAAATTTCCTAGGCTTTATTCTAAAAGAAGTTTAGCAAAAGAAAATTAGTTATAGTATGCATTTACTACCTTCAAAACAAAATAAATCTCTATCTCTATGGTTTCTAAAGAAAACATGGCACATACAAACAAAATCTTCAAAAGATTTCCACAGATTTCGTATAAGAAACCCTGGAGGCCAGAAGGCAGTGGGGTGATATTCAAAGTGCTAAGAAAAAAATACTGTAACCAAGAATTCTATGTTTGGCAAAACTGTACTTTACTAATAAGGGAGAAATAAGACTTTCTCATAAAAGCAAAATCTAAGGAAGTTCAATACCACAAGAGCTGCACTGCTAGATGTATTGAAAGGTGGCCAGGCACGGTGGCTCATGTCTATCATTCCAGCACTTTGAAAGGCAGAGGTGAGAGTATTGGCTGAGCCCAGGAGTTTGAGACTAGCCTGGGCAACTAGGCAAGACATTGTCTCTACAATAAATGAAAAAAAATTAGCTTTTTGAGTGTGGTGGTGCATACCTGTAGCCCAAGATACTTGGAAGACTGAAGTGGAAGGAGCATCTGAGCCCAGCAAGTCGAGGCTACAGTATCTGTGAGTGTGCCACTGCACCCAATTTGGGCAACAGAGTGAGACTCTGACTCAAATAACAAGAAACTAGGTAGTAAGTCAGTAAACTGAAGCTTTATGAAGAAATAAAAGTCTGAAAAAAGATAAGCATCTGGGCAATAATAAAAGCTAATATTATTATAACAACGGTTTGTAGCTATACTTTTTGTTTCCTACACGATCTAAGAAACTAATAAATTTTTTAAAAAACCAATCATCAGTCTGAAGGCCAGCAATATTGTACTTTGGCTTGTTACTCCATATTTTTATTTCTATGTAATTTACAAGATTATTTCATTTTAAACAATTATTAGCTCATATTTTGGAACACAAAATGTATATGGAATTAATTTTGTGACATCAATAAAAAAAAAGATAGGGAACAGAGCTGCAAAGGAGCAGATTTCTAAATGTATTCGAAACTGAGCTGGCATAATTCCAAATTAGTGTGTTACTTCAGGATGTTAAATGTAATCCCTATAGAAGCCAAAAATCAGCATACATAAAAGGAATGAGAAAGGAATTTAAATGTGTCACAACCAAAAAATCAACTAGACACAAAAGAAGTCAGTTATACAGGAAATGATGACTAAAAAAAGATATAAGGCACATAGAAAACAAATAACAAAATTACAAAAGCAATTCCCTTCTTATCAATAGCTAATTTAAATGTAAGCGGATAAAACTTTCTAACTGAAAGGCAAAGACTGGCAGAATGGAGTCAACTATATGTTGTCTACCAAAGACTTATTTTAGATACAAAGACACAAATATATTAAAAGTGAAAGAATAAAAAAAAATGTCTTGCAAATCGTAATCAAAATAGAGCAGGGGAGGCTATTCGAATACCAGGAGAAAACAGACATTAAAAAGCTAAGATACAAATAAGGCCATTATCTATTAATAAAAGATTCAATATAGCAAGATAATACAACAATTATAAACACTTGTATGGCTAAATAACAGATCATCAAAATATCTGAAACAACAATTGACATATTGAAAGGAGAAATGACAGTTCTTCAATAATAGTTGGAGATTTCAATGCCTCACTCTCACTAACAGAACAACCAGACAGAAGATAAGTATGAAAATAGAGGAATAATACAACAAACCACGTAGATTTAACACACATGTATAGAACACCACCCTAGAACAAAAACAGCGTATATGTTACTTTCAAGTGTACATAGAACATTTTCCAAAATAGGCCATATGTTGGGCCACAAATTAAGTTTCATTAGACTTTAAACGATGAATATCATATAAAGTATCTTCTCTAACCACAACGGAAGTTAGAAATCACTATCTAAAGCAAAACTAAAAAACTCAAAAATCTTTGGAAATAAAACAACACACTTTTTTTCTTCCCTACTCATCCTTTGATAAATGAAAACAACACAGGCTTAAATAATCAATGGATTAAAGAAGAAACCACAAGAGAAATTAGAAAATATACAGAGATGAATGAAAACAGAAATACTGCATGACCAAAACTTGTGGGATGTGGGACACAGCAAAAAAAGAAAGACCTCAAATTAACATTCCAACTTTACAACATCAGGAACTAGAAAAACAAAAAACAACTAAACTTGGAGAAAGGAAATATAATAAAGATTAGAGCACAGACAAAACAGAGAACAGAAAAAAAATAAAAGCAAAAATTGATTATTCCAAAGAGCAGCAAAAGTGACAAATGTTTGGCTAGAATAACTAAAAAAGAAGAGAAAAAACTGAAATTACTAAAATCAGAAATGAATGTGAGGCTATTGCTACCGATTCTACAGGAATACAAGTACCATGAACAACTGTATGCCAACAAATTGGATATTCTATTTGAAATGGACAAATTCCTAGAAAAAGAATACTTACCAAGACTGAATCATGCATAAATAAAAAATCTGGGACTCTTAAGTAGTAAGAGATTGAGTTACTAATCCAAAGTCTCTCAATAAAGAAAAGTCCTGGAACTGATAAGCTTCATTGGTGAATCTATCAAACATTTAAAGATAAAGTAGTACTCATCCTTTTCAAATTTTTCCAAAAAAATCAAAGGAGAAACACTTCCTAACTCATTCTATGAGAGTAGCATTACCCTGACAACAAAGCCAGATAAAAACAGTAAAGATAAAAACAAAGATTAAAAACAGTACAAGAAAATAAAACTAAAGACCAACATTACTTATGAATAATGGTATAAAAATTTTCAACAAAACACTAGCAAACCAAATTCAGCAGCATATTAGAAGCGTTACACAACATGCCAAAGTGAGATTTATTCCGGGAATGCAATGATGGTTTGACATACCAAAAACAAACAAACAAAAAATCAATGTAACACACCACACTTTAAAAGAATGAAGGAGAAACACCTTATGACATCTTAAATGATACACAAAAAGCATTTGACAAAATTCAATACTTTCATAACAAAAACTGTAAACAAATACGAAAAGAAGAAAACTACCTCAAAATAACAAAAGCCCCTGTCAATATTATACTTGGTGATGAAAGACATAATATTTTTCCTCTAAGATCTGCATAAAGACTAGGATGCCCTAGTCTGCCACTTTTTAAAGAATAGGTAAAAATTATGACTATTCACAGAGGTACAAAACCTTAAAGATTCCATTTAAAAAAACCTGTAAGGAACAGGCACAGTAGCTCAAAGCCTGTAATCCCAGCACTTTGGGAGGCTGAGGCGAGAGAATTGCCTGAGTCTAGGGGTTCAAGAAAAGTCTGGGCAACTTGGCGAGATCTCATCTCTACTATAAAGCAAAAAATTAGCTGGGAGTGGTAGCGTGCGCCTGTAATTCCAGCTACTTGGAAGGTTGAGGCGAAGGATCGCCTGATCCCAGCAGGTTGACGCTAGGGTGGCCATGAGCATACCACTGCACTCCAGCCTGTGAAACGGAGTGAGACTCCAACTCAAAAAACAAACAAACAAACAAACAAACAAAAAAACCTGTAAAAACTAATAAATGAAAACAGCAAAGTATCAGGATACAAAGCCAACAAAGACAAACAGTTGCATTTCTACATACTAAAAATGAACAATTTGCAAAGGAAATTAAGATAACAATTTTATTTACAGTAACAACAGAAAGAAAACAATATTTAGGAATAAGCTTAACCCAGGAGGTGAAGGACTTAAACAATGAAAACTACAAAACACTGCTAAAAGAAATAAAGAAACAAAAAATGGAAACACATTCCATGTTCACAGATTGAAAAATGATATATTGTAAAGACATCCATACTACCCAAAGCAATCCACAGATCTAATGAAATTCTGATCAGAATCCCAATGATGCTTTTTGCAGAAATGGGAAAAACCATTCTAAAATTCACATAAAATCTCAAGAAACTTCAAATAAACAAAATATTGAGAAAGAACAACAAAGTTGGAAGATTTATACTTTCTGATTTCAAACCTTGCTACAATGGTAGCACGAGCCTGTAGTTCCAGCTACTTGGAAGGCTGAGGCGGAAGGATTGCCAGAGCCCAGCAGGCGAGGCTGCGGTGGCCGGGAGCGGCCACTGCACTCCAGTCTGGGCGACAGAGTGAGACTCCAACTCAGAAAAAAAAAAAAAACCAAACTAGAGTGATAAAAGACATATAAACCAAGAGAACAGAATAGAGAGCATAGAGATAATCCTTCATATATTAATATACAAAAAACCCAGAATTACCATTCTGATATGGAGCCCCAAGTCGTAGTACAGGCTTCCCCTGCTACGTAAGTGTTCCAGGAACCCACTGTCATCAGTGTACCAGCTAGCTTTGTCGTGAGAGGCTGTGTTGGACTTCAGTGAGTTTTTTATGGAGATTCTTTCAATGAGTTTGCCCATTTCATGATAGGTAGGTGATTTACATAAACAATCTGCCCATACCATCCTGAGAGTTCAGCAGTTTTTGACCAAAAATGGCATGACTCCCATGGCCCACCCTCCCTGTTCACCCGATCTCACCCTGAGTGACTTTTTTTGTTTTCCTGGATGAAAAAAGTCTTCATGGGGAAACATTTGGCAGATATGGAAGAGATGAAACAAAAAACAGCAGAAGCACTAAAAGGCACCAAAATTGATGAGTTCAGAAACTGATTCGAGCAGTGAAAAACATATCTCAACTGGTATACCGTACCAAATGGAGAGTACTTTGAAGGTGACTGAAGTTTAAGCATGTAAGAATAAATACACAATATTTTATAAATAAATTCCACGTTTTTTGGGTTCCTTCTCGTATCTGGTCTAATGACTGTCAACAAAAGTGCCAAGACCATTCAATGGGAGAAAGAACGGTCTTTTCAACAAATGGTGGAAGGAAAATTGAATACCCACATGTAAAAGAATGAACCTTGACCTAATACCATATACAAAAGTTAACTCAAAATAGATGAAAGGTCTAAATATAAGACCTAAAAATTTAAAACTCTTAGAAGAAAACAAAGGGTAAAAAGCTTCAGGAAATTGGATTTGGCAATAATGTATTGAATATGACACCAAAGGCACAAACAACAAAAGAGAAAATAGACAAAGTGAATGTCATAAAAATTTTGTGCATCAAGATATCAGCAAAGTAAGTCAACTCATAAAATGAAATCAGATATTTGCTAATCATATACATCATGACAGACTGATATCCAGAATATATACTGGACTATACAATTCAGTAAGAAAAGCACACAATAACCCAATTAAAAAATGGGCCAAAAATTTGAATAAGCATTTCTCTCAAGAAGATATGCAAATGGTCAATAAGCATATGAAATGATGCACAACATCATTAAACATGAAGGAAATAACACAAGTCAAAACTACAATAAGATACCATCTCCCACTCATTAGGATGGTAACTATCTCCCCCCACCACCACTCCCCACCCCAGAAAATGCCAAGCCAGAAAATAACAAGCTCTGAGAGGATGTGAAGAAACTGGCACTCTTGTATACTGTTGGTGAAAATGTAAAATGGGACAGTCACTATGGAAAACAGTATATCAGTTTCTTAAAAAATTAATTATAAGCCGGGCTCGGTGGCTCAGCCTGTAATCCCGCGCCTTGGGAGGCTGAGGTGAATGGATTGCCTGAGCCTGCGGGTTTGAGACCCGCCTGAGCAACTTGGCGAGACCTCATCTCTGCAATAAATCAAAAAATTAGCCGGGTGTGGTAGCGCACGCCTGTAGTTCCAGCTACCTGGAAGGCTAAGGCGGAAGGATCGCTGGAGCCCGGCAGGTCAAGGCTGTGGTGGCTGGGAGCGGCCACCGCACTCCAGTCTGGGCGACGGAGTGAGACTTCAACTCAAAAAAAAAAAAAATTAATTATAGAGCTGGGCTCGGTGGCTCAGCCTGTAATCCCAGCATTTTGCGAGGCTGATGCGAGTGGACTGCCTGAGCCTGCGGGTTCGAGACCAGTCCGGGCAACTTGGCGAGACCTCCTCTCTACAATAAATAAAAATTTAGCCGGGTGTGGTAGCACGTGCCTATAGTTTCGGCTACTTGGAAGGCTGAGGCAGAAGGATCACTGGAGCCCAGCAGATTGATGCTGGGGTGGCTGTGAATGTGCTACCACACTCCAGCCTGGGCAATGGAGTGAGACTCCAACTCAGAAAAAAAAAATTTTATTATGAATTACCACATCTAGGAATTCTACTACTGCGAAAAAACTCAAAAATTTAAAACTGAGTCTCAGAGAGATATTTGTACACCCATATTCATAGCAGCATTATTCACAATAGCTAAAATATGGAAGTAATCATATGCACTGATGGATGAATGGGTAAGCAACAGGTAGAATTTTTATTTATACACACACACACACACACACACACACAAAGGAGTATTATTCAACCTTAAAAAGTTAGGAAATTTTGACATATGCTTTAATATAGATGAAATTTTATATTATGCTATGTGAAATAAGCCAATCTCAAAAAGATAAATACTGTACAGTTCCACTTACGTGTGGTACTTAAAAGTAGTCAAAATCATAGAGAAAGAAAATAGAATGGTGGCTGTCAAGAGGTTAAGAGTAGAGGAAATGAAAAGGGTTTCCGTATTTTTTTTGTTGTTG
>CAUYQG010164407.1:0-12005 GCA_963574415.1 Tarsius wallacei
AAATTGAAGAAGACACAAATAAATGGACAAAAATTCCATTTTCATGGATTTAAAGAATTAATATTGTTCAAATGTTCATACTACCCAAAATGATCCACAGATTCAATGCACTCTTTATAAAAATTCCAATGATTTTCTTTACAGAAAGAAAGAGAACAATCCTAAAATTTATATAAAATCACAAAAGATTCCAAATGGCCAGAGAAACCTTAGCAAAAAGAATAAAACTAAACACATCACATTATCTGACTTCAAAATACACTACTAAGCTATAGTAACCAAAACAGCATGGCATTGGCATAAAAGCAGACACATAAACCAATGGATCATATATAAGTCCATGCATTTACATTTAACTTATTTCAAACAAGGGTTATGAAAACACACAATGGGGAAAGGACAATCTCTTTAATAAAAGGTGTTTTTAAAAATGGATATCCTCATGGAGAAGAATAACATGAGACCCTTATGTTGCCCCATATATAAAAAGTCATCTCAAAAGAATTTAAATATTTTCATGTAAAAATTACTAGATGAAAACATAGGGGGAAACTCTATGGTATTACTATGAGCGCCGATTTTTTATATGATCCCCAAAGCACAGTCGATAAAAGCAAATTAGACAAATGGGATGTCATTAAACTTAAAAGCTTCTGCAAAAGGAAGCAATCAACAGAAGGAAGAGACAACCCATAGAACGGAAGAAAGTATTTACAAACTATACATTAGACAAGGGGTTAATATCCAAGATATCTAGAGAACTCAAACAACTCTATAGCAAAAAAATAAATATCCTGATCTTTAAAAATGGGCCAAGGATCTGAGCAAAGGAAGATATGTCAAAGGAAGATATATAAATGACCAACAAGTGTATAAAAAATCTTCAACATTGCTAAGTATCAGAATAATGCAAATTAAATCCTCATACTTGTTAGAATGGCCATTACCAGAAAGAAAAATGATAAGTGTTGACAAGAATGTGGAGAATGGGGAATACTTGCACGCTGTTGGTCAGAAGGTAAATTAGTATAGCCACTGTGGAAAACAGTATGGAGGTTTCTCAAAAAATTAAAAATAGAAACAAATTGATCAGTTAACCCAAAATAAAGAGAACTATAAAACGGAAGACTTAAAGTTCTCTAGGGAGCTGATATAAGTTGAGCACTAACCCTCAGTTACTTTAATATGTAGTAAGCATTCAATAAATTAACTGGATATTTGCTTAGTACAAATGCATCTGGAAAGAATGGTTTTAATGCTAACATAATATAGGTTAAAATGAATGCAAAATAAATGTATTAGTTTGTCTTGAATTAAAGTCATTTGTTGTTATGAATCCAAACAAAACTAGCTTTTCTAAAGGAAAGTGCTATGAGGCAAAAAAAAAAAGTTACAATAATTGAAAAGGAAGATAGTACATTCAGTTTAATCAGTATTGAAAGTACAGAAGGTTATGAATTGGGCTTTTAACTCACATAGAAAGTAATTTTAGTAGCTAAAGTATCTTGAAGGACAAAATAACATGATCTATGTTGCCTAGGAGAGAACAAATACGAGAGTTATTTAAGTGGTACGTAGTGAAAATAAGGCGAACTGTGATGTGTGAACTTGTAAACTAGATTTTGTTAATAGAGAAGCTGCCATAACATTCATCATGGGACTTAGAATACAACTGAAAGGGAACACTTTGATTAAAGAAAATTCTTTATCTCTCAGTCTTATCTAGTTTCCAACTGTTTGTAAATCTCATCTGAACATAAAACTCTTCCCTTGCCTTTCATTCTTTTCTGCTCTTTGTTCTTAAAATGTTTTTTTAGATCAGCTTCAAACCAACATCAAAAAAAAATCATTCCACAAGGTCTTTGAGGATATTTTTATACAAAAAAGTTATTAGAATTAATAACCAATAAGATTATTCTTCATATAATTTAATAAATTGAATTAAGTCATTAAACATAAAGAAATTAACATTTGTATTCCATTTAGGATGCAGAGAATTGGAAAGAACATTATTTTTAACTCTGTACCAACACCAAAAATTTGGACAAACTTCAAATTCTTGACTTTTCTTGAATTCTTCAGAGAGCTTAGATCACAGGGCAACCAACTATCCTCAAGTTTGGGAGAGAGGGGCTCCTCCAGGGAAAAAATGGATTACAAGCATTTGTTTACCCAAAACAGACTGAATCAGCTAGATTAATGACTTAGTGGAGGCTGAGTGTTGGCTAACTGGTGCAAGAACATGGAATCCCTGGAGGTTATGGAAATTTGGAGAGTTTACACCCCCTTGTAGGCTCTTTGCTACCATCCTCACAAGGCAAATACACACACACAGACACACACACACGCACACACACACACACACACACACACTGAAGATTGGTAAGGCCCTCAAGAAAGCCTCTTTCATGATGCAGGTCTGTAGAACAGAAACAACAGTCTGAACATGAAGGAAGTGAAACCCCACTGGAATCCTTTTTCCTCCCTCATGACAGAAAAAAGGCCTTAGTTCTTGAGAAAGGTGAAACACACCAATACCCTTAGGACCTTGAGAAAACCTCATTGCAGTTGGGGTGATGGATAAGAAAAATCCTCCCCAAAAAGACAGGAATATATTCTGAGTGCGGAACTAGAGGTGGCAAAGGATAGGATTAGCCAGAAGATTACAATCCTGAGATGCAGAGAGACAGCGTTTTCCTAAGACTGAGGTGTTAGGAGAACAACAGAGAATGCTCTTCTGGTAAGCTGCCACCAGGCTAACAAGTTACTGTCACAAGTAACAGTGGACAGTGCTAGAAAAATTGCCAAGAGTGTGGAGACTAGCCCTTATCAGAGTTAGAGCAAGAAGAAAAGGCCAAGCTGACAGGGAAACAGAAACAGATGAAAACCCTCTGTCAAACCAGCCCAGACCTTAAAAATAAAGTATTATGAAGGCAATTCGAAGCCTGTGGGGAATTTACAGTAATCCTAGAAACAACAAACCATCTGTACTATCTTTACAATTTTTCTGTAAACTTAAAATATTCTAAAATAAAAATGTTTTTTGTTAAACTACCAAACATCTATCTTGGCATATAGCATCCAAAATGCTGAAAACAAAATAGAAAGATAAATTCTTAAAGGAAGCCAGAGAAAATGACATATAATGTAGACAGGAAAAAAGACATAAACTCCTTATTTCTCATCAGGAACGATGTAAGCCTGAAAAAATAAAGTGGCATATTTTAATGTTAAAACATTAAAACACATACACATAAATGTGCACACACGCACACGTATACACACACACATACACACACACACACGCACATACACACCACCAGCTAAAATTCTACAGCCAGCAAAATAATTTTTAAAAGTGAAGGACAGTTTTCAGGTCTGACTGAAATTGAATTATTATTCTACTCAAGCTCTAAATCTTCCACTGACCACAGTTAAAATCCCTGGAAAGAATTAAGCAATGAACTGTTTAGACTCTGAAAAGTACACAGTGGCAGGTAGGTGAGGAGAGAAATCAAGACCAAAATATTGGTTGATTTGGTGGTTATATCTTTTGTTGTTGCTGTTGCAGAACTGTGCAGTGAGCACAGACAAAAAAAATGTCTCAGGATAAATCTTATCGTTTTTTCTTTATAGAAGTCCAAGAAGGGAGACTGTGGAAGTAATTTTCTCTTTTGACATATATTTGCTGTTTGTTTTATTCTCCCAACACCAGGCCAGTCACATGAGGCTTACTTTGAGGTCAGCAGAGGCTAAAAATGTACATAAAATTAAGAAAGAAAAAATCCTTCTGTTTGGCAAGAGGGACTAGATTAGTGTTCGCCTTGTGGCCTAAATTTGTTCAGGGAATCCCTGTTTTTGTTCTCTCTCTTCTTGGTCCCCAAAGTAGATCACTTGAGAGAAATGTGTGATTTTCTCACATCTTTAGCACAGGAAGGTTAAAATACCATGCTTTTAGTCAAAGGACCGAGAAAAAGGAGTCCTAGCAGCCACAGAGTATGAGGAAATCTAAGGAGAATGGGAGATGGAAATGAAATTCCCTAAACTTGTGCATGAAATCTTGGGCTCACCCCTGAGCTGCACATGTGTGGAACTGAGCTAGTTTTTGTGGCCTCACCATAATTGGGTTGATTACCTACTAAAGGAAAGGAAAATAAACAAACAAAAAAATTAAACAATTTCCACGGGTTTTCATAGAACCCAAATGTAGATAATACATCAGCAAAATTATTTAGGATGAAATGTAAAATCACTTGACACAAAAAAACAGGAAAACTTAAACAATCATCAAGGAGGAAAAAATCCCAACAGACTTCAACTTGAAGCTAGTTTAAATAAAGTGCATTGGTCAATTCTAGAATAATTTAATTGACAAAATAAGTATACTGACAAATTATAAACCACAGATCAAAATAAAAATTAAGCTTATATTGTCATAAGTAAATGAATAAATAAATAGGGAAAAAAGAAACTCTTCCTTGTAATTGATATCAACTAAAAGGTTTAGGAGAAATGAGATTAGCAAATCACTAATGGCTGTCAAAAAAATGGATATGGGTTTGATGAGAAACAGGAAAATTTATCTATGTTTACATAATCTCAAAATATATCCTCACAAAGTACTTATTTTGAAGGTAATGCAACAGTGAGAGGGGAGATAACCAGAAGCTGGATAGGCAGACAGAGAGGGAGAGTCTCAAGGAGACTTAACACCTGTGGGAACGCCCCCTGCACCACTCCCATTATTTACTTGTTGACTGAAGATGTGGTTAATGTGGTTAAAGGCATCCTCTCAACCCAGAATGTACTGCTTAAAGGGACTTTTTGCTGCTTAAACGCAGGTGCAGTAACTTAACTAAATGTCCTAACTTGACCTTGGCTTATTGTAATATCATTAACATAGTATTTGCATTGCAGTTTTACACCCCTACCCCCAGTGGGCTGTTCCGTGGTACTTATGGGTAATATTCAAGATGGAGCAACTTTGGTCAAGGACTCACATGTGCAATAAGAATAGAGTCTCAGGAAGTTAGGGACAGATGAGATGTAAATGAAAGAAACGTCCCCAGAAAAGATAACATAAAACCACAAACAAAGTTCTAGCACTGGTTACTCATTTCAGGCCCCCTCTTTTCTCTGGAGAGCTTTGTTGCTTAATAAACTCCCTCTTTCACTCATCCTTTTGGTGTCCGCATTCCTTAATCTTCTTGGTTGTGGGATAATACCCCAGGGTTGCTGGTTTAAGCTGACAGTGGAGTTCAAAACTCCTGCAACAGTAGTTTACCTTTAAGAACATGGTAGTGTCGCCTCTTGACTCAATGCTTCAGTTACTTCCATTTAAGACTTGGTCCAGTTCAATTTACACTATTAGTTTCAAATGAAAATACCAAGGCTCACTTGTTTGCCTTGTAGTGGGTAATAACAGAGCCTCTTATGGTGGACACCTGTGGAGCCTAAAGTTCAATTTCTATTGTTCTTGCCTCTTCTCAGCTTTATCTGCGCCTGCTCCTGATGGGGATGAGCATTGGGAGGTGTTTGCTTGTAAGAATGCTTATGCCATCATGTTAGGGAGGTGTAATTTCACTTTTATTGTTCTTCATCTCTTACTTACCTTCCACTATTTCTAAATGGTAAGGTTTCAGGTTTTAACTGTCAACCAGGAGTCAGCCTTAACAAATGACACATGAGGCAAGTTTCAAATTTACAGCTGTTATTGTCATGATAACCTTTCCGTAAGAGGGATCTCCATTTACTCCACGAACTAATCTGTTGTGTCCGTGCAGCTGTAATCTTGGTCAGGTGTCACTGCCTTTCTCTACTTTGTGGCCTGGAGTGGACTTACTGGAAACAGGAATCCCCATCAAGCTCAAAAAGAACAGGCAAGCAGATGTAATTTTTGACCTCTACTAACTTCCTGTACTCCCTCATGTAGTTATTTTCTGTTCCTGCTTATTCCACAAAAGTGACAAAACAGATGTCTCATCAAGCGTCTCACTGTAGATCAGAATGCGCAATCTCTTTTTTTTTTTTGAGTTGGAGTCTCACTCTGTGCCTAGACTGGAGTGCAGTGGCCGCTCCCGGCCACCGCAGCCTCCACTTGCTGGGCTCCGGCGATCCTTCCGCCTCAGCCTTCTAAGTAGCCGGAATTACAGGCACGCGCTACCATGCCTGGCTGATTTTTTGATTTATGGTAGAGAGAGGTCTTGCCAAGTTGCCCAGGCGGGTCTCGAACCCTCGGGCTCAGGCAATCCACTCACCTCAGCCTCCCAAATCGCAGGATTACAGGCTGAGCCACCGAGCCCGGCCTACAATCTCTTTTTCTATGTGCACCCACTCCTTACTAGCAATGACGGATGTTTTGCAGCCTAGAAAAATCTCTGAATTTAACTATGAGTTTAAAAAAAAAAAAGTCTGGGAAGCCTGGGGAAAATATACTCCCCATTGACAATTTACAATGTCATGCTTTAACTATGTATTTTATACCTATTGCTTCTTAGACATTATTTATAATAATTTTTCCAAATTTGTGACTTAAGAACATTATCAATCCATGTTTTCCACCTTATTAGAAAAGAGGGAGGCGAGCCAATGTGTAGGTGTAAATATAATCTTAGAAGATTCTAATTCGAATCAGAGCTCCACATTGAGAATCACTGTTTCAAGTCTTTGTTTACTTCTAATGTCTCACATCTATAAAACAAAAATATGGGAGGAAGAAAGGAAAGAAGGAAGGGAGGGAGGAAGAGAGGAAGGAACCTGGCAGGCAGCCTTTCACCTCTTTCCTCCCTCCCTTTCCTCCTCCTTTCTGCCTTCCCCCTTCCTTACTTCTTGCCTGGTAGCCTACTTGCCTGCTTGTTGCATGCCTTTCTTCTACACATATTTAATAAGCATGTACAGTGAAAATTATTTCAAAGAATTTTTGAATAATATTTGAATAACATTATCTATAATATGTCTCTATGGTACCACTCACAGAAACATACATCAATTATATTATAATATATTGTATTTGTTTCATTATTTCAATCAGTCATTAAGCCGAGAAATATGTTCAAAATGTGTGTTTAGATGCCAGTTGAAATATTTCAAAATGTATTTAAGCTCATAACACTTCAGACATTTCTCTGAAAAGCTGATAAGCTTATTTTTGCTCCAAAAGATAAAATGTTATAAAACCCTCCAAGCTGAATCATGAAATCAGGTATCAATGTGAAGATGTAGCAGCATCTAATTGTGATTTCATTAACATCTTGATAGACCTAAGAAAGGTACCTGGATTTCCACAGTACAAAGAAGACTAGATTTCCGCAATGAACATGCAAAGTTCTATGATCATCCACTAGAGTTGATATCTGTGTAATTCCATAAGTGCTTGCAGAGGAACAAATAGAAAAAGATTCTGTCCATAAAACAAACCAATAGCCTCAAGTTGGTATTGCTTCAATTTGGAGATTAAAAAACCACCATTTTAGTTCCATTGAATCACAAAAATCTCTTGCCATGTTCCATGGGGCATCTGTAGATAAAATCTCTCATTAGCCACTTTTTCTATCAAAACACTAAAATACCATGAAAAACATTTTGCAATCCATCTCTTATAAGAAACATTATAAAGGGGTTTAAAATGGTGTGGAAGTTTAGGTTCACAGTTTTTATACCAAATTTTAAAAAAAATCTTATAGATAGATACAGGTATAAATATAGATGATGACTGTACAAAAAGAAAATAAATATCGATGCACAGAATTCAATGAATGTAATTGCTATATCAAAGAGAAGACTTTAAGGACCACATTGATAACCTACAGGTCACACTTGGCAGACTTCCAAATTAACTCATCTGGATCTTGTGATTCATAGCTACATCCTGTCCTTGAGTAAAGAATCTTAACATGAGTTCCTCAAATTTTTGACCTACTGATTAATACACAACGTACTAACGTTGGAAGGGATGCAGATTTGTTTCTGAATCATAAAGTTTTACTGACTGTCTTACACACAGACATTTTAGCCTGGATGTTGCAATCTACAGCCAGCAATTGTGACCTTTGTATTGTACCCTCCAATAAAAACGGGACAATTTTTATATGAGGAGTCTTTCACCTTTCTCCTAAACTGTCTTATAAAAAGCCTTGCAACTTGTAACAGACTTTCAAACATTCCGAACTTTGTCGGTGTGTTTTCCTGGGTGGACTTTCACATTTGATTTTCAATAAACCTTTACCAGATTATTTCTGCCTCAACAACCTTGATTTCGATCAACAATATCATGATTGGGGAACAATGAGAAGACTGCCAAACTGTTTTCCAAATGATTGGGACTTCTTAGTTTAGTCTCTCATGGGCACCTCAGGTTCAACATATAGCAGGTGATCAAATAGGATTTTGTTCAATTCATGTGGTTACAAGGTTTATAAGAAAAGAAAAAATAAGTCTGGCCAGAGTCACTGTCTATGCACTTCATGTCTGCAAGAGTTTTCTCTAGGTGCCCTGGTAACCTCTTACATCCCAAAGATGTGCATGTCACGGTCATGCGCATGTGTATTTGTCCCTGTGGGAGTGAGTGTGGATGTGGGTGTGTGTGCCCTGCAATAAAATGGTGTCCTGTCCAGGGTTGAGTCCCACCTTGCACCCTGAACTGCAGGATAGACTTCAGTGACACTGAACTGGAGTTAAGTGGGTTGGAAAATTAATGAATGAATAAATACAAATTATTGAAAAATAAAAATTAGTAAAATTGACAATAATTATTCAAATGTACACAAATGATATGGTATGAAAGTGCTCAGCAAGCCTGCCATATTTGTTACTGTGTGTTTTTGAACTTCGTGATGGTAGGAGGTTCTCTCTGCAATTTTTGTTTTGCAAACATATATTCCTTAGATTAACCCACCACCACTACAACTGCTAGTTCTCACTGAATGACCAAAAAATAAGGTAAATAATTATCTCACTTGTTTTATTGATCTTCCTAAACTGTATGTATAGCTCACACTTATTTCAATGTTTAATATTAGAAGTGTTTTAGTCTTTATTTAGAAGTTTGGTCATGCTATTGTGACCAGAAATATGCCATAGAAAATGCACCTTTTTTATATCAATTAACCTATGGTGAAATTGGTTTTGTTATTCATTGTGTTACTTAAAATGGAAGTGTCTAGGAACCTATCAATGTTGTTAAGTTAGGACTTGCTGTATACAAAATTAAATGTAATATCTTTAACAACAGGCCTTCTATTCAACACACACAGATATAATATATATTGGGTTGTTTTGTCCATTTGTTTTTGTTTGTTTGTTTGTTTTTAAATATGGTAGAATGACCATTATCTATTTGCCTGGGTATTCTCTTAAAATTTACTTGTGCCTCTGTCAAGGTCTAGTCTTCATCAAGTTACATTAACTCTCCCTTCTCAAAAAACACAACTTTCTATCTCCCCTTTTGCACAGTCTCTTTTTTTCCCCCTTTATTTTAGATTCTTAGTATGTCTTGGCCACAGTTACTATTGTAACATTTTAAGTGATTTCTCTCTCTCTCTTTTTCTCTGTTTGTGTGTCTGTGTGTGTGTGTGTACGTGTGCCTTTCTCTTTCTTTCTCTCTTCATTATAGTCTCATTAATAAATTTTGTAACATTGTGCCAGAATAATCTTTTTAAAAAAACCCTCAACTTGATGATGTCATTTCCTGTTTAATAGTTATTTATTACGCTCAGGATAAAAATTCAAGTGCCTTAGAATGGCAAACAACACTCCACCAAATATGCCCTTTTTCTCTCTCAATACCAAATATGCTTTGTAATTCAGGCATGCTAATTGAAGTATTTAATTTTTAACTTTCCTTTATCTAGAATAATCTCCTGCTCTTTTTTTTTTTTTACTTGACTGACTTCTTGAATGGAAGAAAAAAACTATCTCCCTTTATATCATCTCTTGAGTGTCATAAGTATTCTTATACAACATTGTGAATTTTTTAAAAAAATTTGCTCTAATTGCCCCTGGAAGTAGCACTGTCCTTATAAGCAAAATAAGCAATTACTAAAATGCAGTCCCTAATCCCAGGTAACTTGTATTCATATAAGAATCATTAAAATAAAAATTAGTATTTAAATGAACATGTAAAATATTTTATTGCAGGTGTTTTCTGTACTAATTTTTATAAACCTAACTTCTAAATCACTTAAAAGCAAACTTTCCTTCAACAAGTCCGTGTCAATATCCTATCAAGTGACCACCAAAACATAATCTTATATCCCTTTAATGCATTATCAACACTGCTGGCAGACTGATGTTACTAAAATATAGATTGGATTCTTTAACTTCCCAGCTTAAAAGCTTTCAGTGGCACCATGTCGTCTATGGGATAAAATTCAAACTTTGTGACATTGCCTTCATGTCCTATCAAAACATGACTCTAAATTACCTTTCATGCTTTATTGCCTACAAATCCTACTCTAGTTCTAGCAACAACAAGCCATATCATCCTTTGAACCTACCATAACTTCTAACACCTCTTCCCTCCACGTTACTCATTTTTTTTGAAAACCATTTCCACTTGGACAACTGATACTTACAAAACTACATTTTCCTTTCAAGTTTTTCTTTTGTGACCTCTCCCTAATGATATTACTCATTATTCAAATACCTACCAAATACTAGTGCAATAGCACCATTATGTTGTATATTAATTTTAGAAAGAATATTTAAATATTAGACTGGAGATTCCTTAAATGTGCAGGCTATATTTATTCACCTTTTTACCTCTAGGGCTTGACTCAGAATTTGTTTTAAAGGATTAATAAATACTTATCAAATGAATGTACGAAGAAAATGAACAAACAAGTATTTATATAATATACATTTATCTAGATTATTTTATCTATCTTGATTATTGAAATACATTGTCCATCCATGTTAAAAATATACAACTATGTGTTTAACATATAAAGAAGTGTAAAATGATTGTATGCATAGTCTAAATAATAATAATAAACAAACATGTATTCACCATCAGAAAATGGGTACTTTGATTTAAGAAAAGTATATGTGCAAATTTGTCATTATATAAGCCAACGGTCCCCGACCTTTTTGGCATCAGGGATTGGTTTTGTGGAACACAGTTTTCCCATGGCTGGGGGTAGGGGGTATTTCAGAATGATTCAAACACATTACATTTATTGTGCACTTTATTTCTAGATTCCACGCATGCACAGTTCACAATAGGGTTCATACTCCCATGAGAATCTAATCCCACTGGAGATCTGACTGAAGGTGGAGCTCAGACGGTAATGCCAATGATGGGAGAGGCTGTAAGTATGGATAAAGCTTCACTCGCTCGCCTGCCTCTCACTTCCTGCTGTGCTCCTAGGTTCCTAACAGGACACGCATGGACCAGTACCAGACTATGGCCTGAAAAGTGGGAACCCCTGAATAAGTCCTTGAATGATGGTACTGGCAAAAGTGCTGGGGCAGGAAATGCAAACCCAAATATGTGACAGATGTCAATTCCAATAAAAATGAACTACTTATTACATGCTCATGGATAGGAAGAATCAACATTTTTAAGCTGTCCATCCTACCAAAGGCAATCTACAGATTCAATGCAATATCCATTAAGTTACCAAATCATTCTTCTCAGACCTGGAAATGACAATACAGAAATTCATATGGAAACATAAACGACCACGAATAGCCAAAACAATCCTCAGCAAGAGAAACAAAGCAGGAGGTATCACACTTCCAGACTTTAAACTTACTATACGGCTACAGTAATCAAAACAGCCTGGTATTGGTATAAGAACAGGCATACAGACCAATGCAACAGGAGAGAGATTCCAGAAGCAAAGTCTCAATTTCTCAATCAACTCATCTTCGACAAAGCCTCCACCACCAACCACTGGGGAGAGAAGAACCTATTCAGTAAATGGTGCTGGGAAAACTGGCTGAC
Source organism: Tarsius wallacei (assembly GCA_963574415.1). Taxonomy (NCBI): domain Eukaryota; kingdom Metazoa; phylum Chordata; class Mammalia; order Primates; family Tarsiidae; genus Tarsius; species Tarsius wallacei. Next base: position 11,945 of record CAUYQG010164407.1, read on the forward strand.
CACATGCAGAAGACTGAAACAGGACCTCTAACCTATCACCATACACACACAAAAAAACTCT
>CAUYQG010164408.1:0-14937 GCA_963574415.1 Tarsius wallacei
CACTGCAGCCTCACCCTACTGGGCTCCTGCGATCCTTCCGCCTCAGCCTTCCGAGTAGCTGGAACTACAGGCGTGCGCTACCATGCCCGGCTAATTTTTTGATTTACTGTAGAGATGAGGTCTCGCCAAGTTGCCCAGGCGGGTCTCGAACCCGCGGGTTCAGGCAATCCACTCACCTCAGCCTCCCCAGGGGAGGGATTACAGGCTGAGCCACCGAGCCCGGCACATGCCTGACATTTAAAAAAATTTTTTTGGTAGAGATGAGGTCTTGTTACATTGCCCAGGCTGGTCTCAAACTCCTGGGCTCAAGAATTCTCCCACCTTGGCCTCCCAAATGGCATGAGCCACTGTGCCCAGCCTCCTCCTCTTCCATATCTGGACTCCTCCTGTCTCAGGAATAAAGCTGAATTCCTTTTCCAACCATTTCTCTTATGTGGCTATTTATAAAACAAGCACCGTATGCAAACTCAGTTTCCTATAGAAATGCTTTGCTGCGCTTGATTAATCATGGCGGGACACAGCAGGGTTAAAAAATAAGGACCAGTCATCCATGGGAGGGAGGGTTTTGGAGCCATGGTACCTTGAAGGGCACAGTGGTTGTTCCCTGGTATCTCTCTGAAGGGTAAAGGAGCGCACCCTGCTCTCGTCCTTGAATTTCTTCTTGGATATTTCGCAGCACCAGCCCAATTCTTGTCTTAGAGTCTAGAGTTTAGGATAAACCTGGCCAAACCAGATGAGAGCCGTTGCTAGGTCAGCCATTTAGACTTTATCGGGGCAGAATTCCCTGGGGTCAGCAGTTTATTCCAAAGCCTACTTGGCCACCTGTCCTTCTCCCTTGAGCTTGGCAAATCCCTGGGGGAAGGAATGCATTCCCTTTTCTGGTTCTCCTGAATCAAAGCATTGGGTCCCCTCAGCCTCTCCGGAAGGTCTTAGGGCCTTGGCTGTCACAGGGATGTGGCCTTTTCCCCACCCTCTGTGACTAATTCTATCTTTAAGTGGCACTTGATGTCTTGTCGGCAATCACTTCAAGGTCCACTGTTTGTTTTGAGTCGAGGTCTCCCTCTGTCATCCAAGCTGGGTGCAGGGGCACAGCTCACTACAGCCTCGACCTCCTGGGCTCAGGCAATCCTCCCACCTCAGCCTCCTGAGTAGCTGGGACTACAGATGTGTGCCACCACCACACCCAGCTAATTTTTTGATTTTTTGTGGAGATAAGGTCTCGCTATGTTGCCTAGGCTGGTCTTGAGCTCCCAGCTCAGGGAACCTCCCCCCTCAGCCTCCCAAATTGCTGGGATTATAGGTGTGAGTCACCACGCCTGGCCACTGTTTCTAAAATACCTGTTTCTTATTTGAGGGTCATCTCATGTTGGATATTTGCTGAGCAGAACTGATAATTATGGAGCCCAGCCTTCCTGGGTTACCAGCCCTAGGCACCTTCTCTAGAACCTTCATTCAAATTCTTCTTCCATTCCCACAGGCAGAGGGCTGATGGACAGCCATCCTAGAGTTTTGCAGTCCTTTGCCAGAATACATTTTTTAAAATTGTGAAAACAGCAACTACAATTTCTCCAAGGGCCATTCCTTTATGGTCTTGCTAAACTTAGAAAATTCCATCCTGTCTAATTTGAGCACCTTGATCTCTTTAGATCAAAGACTTTTATAAAATCTAAAAAGTAGACCCAAGTCGTCAATTGATTTTGCAATTTAAATACATCTCCTCTGATTCTCTCTCACTGGAAGAGAAGATTAGCTGTTGTCCTCGTCCCTTTTCCAGTGCCTGAGGACCGTCCCTGAGCATCTTTCCTCTTCTTCGTTTTGAGGCTGGGGAGCGTCCATCCTTCAGTTCTCCCCCCCAACCATTTAGACATTTCGGTTGCTCTCTTTAGACTCAACATTGTAATATTATTCTGAAAGCTGGAGTCTAGAGGTGTGCACAGTATACCAACGCTGGTCTTGTCGGTGCTGGGTGAGACAGGCAGGCCGACTCTCACCTAGTTCTTGTCAATGCACCTCTATTGCTTTGTGTGGAATTACTCGGTTTCTGTTCCAAAATCAGCCTGCCTGCCCAATTCAAGCAAACCCGGCCATCATGGATCTAGGTCCTTTTAAAAATATTAACCAGATGGGCTCGGTGGCTCGGCCTGTCATCCCACGCCTTTGGGAGGCTGAGGTGAGTGGATTGCCTGAGCCCGCGGGTTCGAGACCCGCCTGGGCAACTTGGCGAGATCTCATCTCTACAATAAATTAAAAAAAAATTAGCCGGGTGTGGTGGCGCGCGCCTGTAGTTCTGGCTATTTGGAAGGCTGAGGCGGAAGGATTGCCGGAGCCCAGCAGGTCGAGGCTGCGGTGGCCGGGAGCGGCCACTGCACTCGTCTGGGCGACAGAGTGAGACTCCAACTCAAACAACAACAACAAAAATATAAAAATATTAACCTCTTCTCCCTTTACTGTCTGTTTGTATTTTTTTCCCAAGTCATTTTAAGCCGGGCTCAGTGGCTCAACCTGTCATCCCAGCACTTTGAGAGGCCGAGGGAGAGGATTGTCTGAGCCTGTGGGTTCGAGACCAGCCTGGGCAACATGGTGAGACCTCGTCTCTACAATAAATCAAAAAACCAGCCGGGCGTGGTTGCATGCGCCTGTAGTTCCAGCTACTTGGAAGGCTGAGGTGGAAGGATTGCCAGAGTCCAACGGGTTGACACGGGGGTGGCCGCGAGTGTGCTGCTGCATTCCAGCCTGGGCGATGGAGTGACACTCCAACTCAAAAAAAAAAGTCATTTTGAATTCTAATCCTGAAATTTAGAAATTAAAACTAGTGACCTTAATGCATGTCTACAAACTATGGAGAACAGAATACTATACAAAGGTAGCGAGTTTTCAAGGATTCTGCAATTGTAGGATTATAGTGTGGGCCACTAACTTTTGTACTAAGTAAAAAAAAGTGAAAAAAAAAAAGAGAAAGCGAGTGAGTACATTCCTGTTTTTCTTATAAGTGTAAACATTTTGGACATTAGTTGAAAACACTATGTGCCCATGCACATAGTGTTTTTGAGCTGGAGTCTCACTATCTGTTGCCCAGGCTGGAGTGCAGTGGCACGCTCATGGCCACCGCAACCTCGATATGCTGGGTTCATGCGATCCTTCCACCTCAGCCTTCCAAGTAGCTGGAACTACAGATGCATGCCACCATGTCCGGCTAGTTTTTGTGATTTATTGTAGAGATGAGGTCTCACCAAGTTGCTCTGGTTGGTCTTGAACCCCCGGGCTCAGGCAATAATCTCGTCTCGGCCTCCCAAAGTGCTGGGATTACAAGTTTAGCCACCGCGCCCTGCCTACTATGTTATTATGAAATGGCCAGGGATCTCCATGGTGATTGAGTGACTCTCAGTGATGAGTTCCTCAAACTCCAGCATTCTCTGCAAAGCCCGAATAGCATCTGTCACCAAGTGATTCTCCAGGTAGTCTGGGGACACGAGGCGGCTGGAATTTGAATAAACAGCCAGTATCCCTCGTGGGTTCATCCTGTTCCCTACCAACAAGCACCACTAAAGAGTGGGGTTAGACTCATGCCTTCGCGCCACCAGCCGCCACCTCTCTATTGTGTCCCCATGTAAGCGTTCCTTGACAAGGGGCTATTTAGACAGTTACAAATCTTTATAAAAAGATGAACCCGGCAACCTCTCATCTCCCAGGCTTTTCTGAGCGTATTAACCTGTTGCTCTGATCTCTAGCCAGTGTGACCACCCAGAAGACTGCCCAGGGTCCAAAGTCAGCAGACCGGGGCGGGGTCACCTATTCACAGCACATACGGCTCTTGGCGGTGTGCTGCCCCCTGCCTCAGAGTGAGTCACATAAACAAGAGGACAAAGAAAAAGAAGCAAACAGAACTTGAAACAGGAAAACCTCCTCACAAACCTCCTTTGAATTGCCTCGTCTATTTTTAAAAAAAAATATACCATGAGTATGGTGTTAGAAATATACTACGACTTATGAAGTTTTCTCTGTGGAGAATGTTTCAGATTTTCTGAGTGGGCTTGTTGCAAAGTTTCATGTTGTATGTGCATTAGAAATCTATCAGATGTGAGAGGATTGCCTGAGTCCAGGGGTTCGAGACCAGCCTGGGCAGCTTGGCAAGACCTTGTCTCTACAATAAATCAAAAAATTAGCTGGGCATGGTGGTGCACGCCTGTAGTTCTGGCTACTTGGAAGGCTGAGGCAGAATTGCCTGAACCCAGCAGGTCAAGGCTGCAGTGGCTGTGAGCGTGCTACTGCACTCCACCCTGGGCGACAGAGTGAGACTCTGACTCAAGCCTGTAATCCCAGCATTTTGGGAGGCTGAGGCAGGAGGATTGCTTGAGCCCAGGAGTTCGAAACCAGCCTGGGCAACATAGCGAGACCTCATCTTTACAAAAAAAAAATAAGGCAGGCATGGTGATATACGCTTGTGGTCCCAGTTGTTTGGGAGCCTGAGGTGGAAGGAAGAATTGAGGTGGAGGCTGTGGGGAGCTGTGATCATGCCATTGCACTTCAGCCTGGGCAATAGAGTGAGACCCTGACTCGAAAGGAAGGAAGGAAGGAAGGAAGGAAGGAATCTATCAGATAGAAGAAATATTCAGAAAAGTTTTAAGTCGGAGGCCTAAGTAATCCACTGTGAGGTTGAGGAAAATATTGGCACTATTTATGTTTCTTCGTCTTCTTCTTTTTTCTTTTTTTTTTGAGTCGAAGTCTCACTCTGTCTTCCAGGCTGGAATACAGTGGCACGATCCCGGTTCACTGCCAACTTGACTCCTGGGTTCAGGCAGTCCTTCTGCCTCAGCCTCCTGAGTAGCTGGGACAACAGGAGTGCACCACCACGCCCAGATAATTTTCCTATTTTTTGTAGAGACTAGGTCTTGCTATGTCACCTAGGCTGGTCTCAAACTCCTGGGCTCAAACAGTCCTTCTACCTCGACCTCCTATATTTATTTTCAAAATCCTATTCTTTAGTTTTATTTGTGTGTTTTTTTTTAAGTTGGAGTCTCACTCTGTCGCCCAGACTGGAGTGCAGTGGCCGCTCCCGGCCACCACAACCTCGACCTGCTGGGCTCCGGTGATCCTTCCACCTCAGCCTTCCGAGCAGCTGGAACTACAGACGTGCGCTACCATGCCCGGCTAATTTTTTTGATTTATTGTAGAGATGAGGTCTCACCAAGTTGCCTAGGCGGGTCTCGAACCCGCGGGATCTGGCAATCCACTCACCTCGGCCTCCCAAGCGCGGGATTACAGGCTGAGCTACCGAGCCCGGCCGTGTGTTTTTTTCATGTATGTGATTTTCTGTTCCAGGCAAATTACTAGCTGTCCTAACAGACGGATCCCCAACTCTCAGTGGTTCAACACAGCAGAAGCCCGTGTCCTGCCCAAGTCCCCTCCTGTGTGGGTGCCTGGGTGGTTCCTTCCACGTGGTCCGGAGGCCCAGGCCCCTTGCATCTCTCTGCTCTGCTGCCATCTGGGTCCTCTTCAGGCAATGGGCGGACGGCGGGAACTTTGCATGCCATCTGCTTATCCATTTGGCCCAGCATGCCGTATTGATTTCCCTCACTTTTCACTGGCCAGAAGTGGCTCCACCCACAGCCGAGGGGGTCCTGGCCCCCGGTGTCTCGTCCAGACCGGGGCAGCTCCACCCCCATCTTTGCTGTCAGTCTCTACCTCTCCTATAGTAGGGCACGTGTTTATTTTTGTGGGGCCACATAATCAGAAACGTTTGGAGACTCGCGATGAAGGAACCACCAGAGTATTTAGATGCCAGGCACAATTTGTTTCTCTTTTCCTTCCAAAATGATACACGGTTTTTTGGTTTCAGTTGGGGTCTCACTCTATTGCCCTGGCTGGAGTGCAATGGCATGGTGACACAATCATGACTCACCACAGCCTCGACCCCCTGGTTTAGGTGATCCACCTCTGCCTCCTGAGTAGCTGGGACTACAGATGCGCACCACCGTGCCTGGCTAATTTAAAACATTTTATTGCAGAGATGACGTTTCGCTATGTTGCCCAGGCTGGGCTCAAGCAATCCGCAGCCTTCCCGTCTCGGTTTCCCACAGTGTTGGGATTACAGGCGTGAACCACCACCCTTGGCAGCCACATCTTTATATGAATGAGTTTGTTAATTAAGTATTTTTCTTACCCAGCTTTGAGAGATGGTTGAATTATCATTGGGGAGCTCTGTCCCATGTAATTGAAGCATAAGCTAAGAAAGTTGAGCTGACCTAGTCACAGATTTCTGGGGGATTATATTGAAAGAGGGAAGAATTATGCCTTGTAATCCCGCTTTCTTTTTTCCATTAAGGAAAAAAAATCCCTAATGGTGACCCAGACTAAGACACAAACCCCTGGCCTCTTCAGCAAGCATGATCTATTTCTGGGTCTATTGCCTACGTACTTTAAGTATTCAAACTTCAAGGCACATTTAAGGAAGGATGGGGGGTCTTGTATAATCCTGCAGATTATGGCGCTTCCACCGGGATCCACTCAAGACCGCTTCACAAGTTCCATTCGAGTTCTTTCTGGTGGTGTGGTTGTCACTGGAGAGTTTGGGCAGCCTCACGTGATCACTTGGGTGTGCAGATGAGGAAGGAGGTGAATATAATTCATCTTCCCCCCTCCCTTTGCTAGGTGCAGATGAATTAATTATGGTTCTCATAGAGATGTTCCTTTCCGCTTAAAATAGTATCCAATTTTGCATCCAAGTCTTCTTTTTTTTTTCTTTCTTGAGTCGGATTCCTACTCTGTCACCCAGGCTGGAGTGCAGCAGCATGCTCACAGCCAATGCAGCCTTGACCTGCTGGGCTCAGGCAATCCTTCTACTTTAGCCTTCCAAGTAGCTGGAAATACAGGCATGTGCAACCACACCTGGCTAATTTTTTGATTTATTGTAGAGACGAGGTCTTGCCAAGTTGCCCAGGCTGGTCTCGAGCCCTTGGGCTCAGGCAGTCCTCTCACCTCTGCCTCCCAAAGTGTTAGGCTTACAGGTGTGAGCCACTGTGCCTGTCCCATCCAAATCTATGAATACAGGCAATTTGATTTGACATTAGGACAGGGCTTTGGGCTCCTGAGACAGATGGTGTCGCCATTTGGTTCTCTGCTGTGCATCCGTCAGCCTGAGCTCTCAGGCCTTAGTTTCTTTCTCCATAAAATGTGAATGAGATGTGCTTGGCAAGGCATGGTGGCTCGCTCTTGTAATCCCAGCACTTTGGGAGGCTGAGGTGGGAGGATCATTTGAACCTAGGAGTTCAAGACCGGCCTAGACCACCTAGAGAGACCTTGTCTCTACAGAAAGTTAGAAAATTAGCCAGGCATGGTGGTACACACCTGTAGTCCCAGCTCCTTGGGAGGCTGAAGCAGAAGGATCAAGGCTGTGGTGAACCATGATCATGTCACTGTACTCCAGCCTGGGCAATAGCGCAAGACCCTGTCTTGAAAGGAAAAAAAAGAAAAAAGAAAAAAAGAAAGAAATGTGCTCATTCATCTACTTCAGGAGGCTTTAGGGGAATTATTAATATTTAAAAACTACTTTTTAATGTTCTAAGTAACTCAAGTGGAAGGAAATGGATATGAGGGAATCTTTTATTTTTTTGAGTTGGAGTCTCACTCTGTCACCCAGGCTGGAGTGCAGTGGCATTCTCACAGCCACTGCAACCTTGACCTGCTGGACTCAAGCTATCCTTCTGCCTCAGCCTTCCAAGAACTGGAACTACAGGCGTGTACCACCACACCCAGCTAATTTTTTTGGTTTATTGTAGAGATGAGGTCTTGCCAAATTGCCCAGGCTGGTCTCAAACCTGTGGGCCCAGGCAATTCTTTCTCCTCTGCCTCCCAAAGTGCTGGGATTACCGGATTACATCATGCCCAGCTGTTTTTTGTTTTGTTTTTTGAGTTGGGGATCTCACTCTGTCACCCAGGCTGAAGGGCAGTGGCACGATCATGACAATCACGGCTCACAGCAGCCTTGACCTCCTGGATTCAGGTGATCCTCCCACCTCAGATTTCCGAGTAGCTGGAACTACAGGCGTATGCCACCATGCTTGGCTAATTTTATTTTGGATGCAAGGGAATTTTTTTTTTTTTTGAGTTGGAGTCTCACTCTGTCACCCAGGCTGGAGGGCAGTGGCACGCTCCCAGCCACCGCAGCCTCAACTTGTTGGGCTCCGGCAATCCTTCCGCCTCAGCCTTCCAAGTAGCTGGAACTACAGGTGAGTGCTACCATGCCCGGCTAAGTTTTTTGATTTATTGTAGAGATGAGGTCTTGCCAAGTTGGCCAGGCGGGTCTTGAACCCGCGGGCTCAGGCAATCCACTCACCTCAGCCTCCCAACGGCTCGGGATTATAGGCTGAGCCACCGAGCCTGGCTGCAAGGGAATTTTTTAAAGGCAAAATCTGTTTAGTGTGAATTGAGTAATCTCCTGGGTTCTTTAGATAAGATATGGAGTGGTCTTTAGACTCAGGAGGCCTGTCTATTGGAAAAGAGCTGTGACTTACTTTACTACTTACTGACAGCGGGAGGGTGATTCTCGGACGCGCTCTGAGGATAAACCATGTTTGAATCCCACCTTGAAAGATTCATTTTAAATGTAAGGATCATTTTCCAGCATCTTGGGAGGCCGAGACAAGAGGATCATTTGAGGCCAGGAGTTTGAGCCCAGCCTGGGCAACATAGACTTCATCTGTACAAAAATAAAAAATAAAAAAATTAGGCATGGTGGTGCATGCCTGTAGTCCCAGCTGCTTGGGAGGTTGAGGTGGAAGGATTGCCTGAGTCTGGGAGGTAGAAGCTGCAGTGAGCCATGAAGCTGCCACTGCACCAGCCTGGACGACAGAGTAAGACTCTGACTCAAAAAAAAAAAAAAAGTAAGGGTCATTTAAGTGCCTTAACGTAAGAATACAGTGGACACTTACTTGTGTTAGAATACAATGGACATTTACCTCCAGATGAAAAATCAATGGTCTAGTGGACAGTTTTCTCATAAAATAACCCTTCTTTTTTTTTTTTTTTTTCTGCAGAAAAAACTGTGTGGAGTTTTATCCTATATTCATGATTACATTGTAGATGGCTGGATGGTATTTCAACCAAGGTAATTTTAAAATACAGTCAGCTCTGTTCTAATATGACTGTGGTACTTAAAACTATCAAGGAGCAGGTAACAACACCACCCTCCTTTTTTCTTTTTTCTTTTGTAGAGACGGGGTCTCACTCTGTTGCCCAGGCTAGTCTCAAACTTCTGGGCTCAAACAATCCTCCTGCCTCAACCACCCAAGGAACTGGGATTACAGGAGTGAGTCACTATACCAGGCCAACACAGCCTCTATATGGCTATGGATCCTGGAAACTATTTTATTGATTAATTGACTGAGTTGGAGTCTCACTCTGTCACCCAGGCTGGAGTGTAGTGGCACACTCACTGGCCACCCCAGCGTCGACCTGCTAGGCTCAGGCAATCCTTTCACCTCAGCCCTCCAAGTAGCTGGAACTACAGGCATGCGCTACCATGTCCAGCTAATTTTTTTATTGATTTATTATAGAGATGAGGTCTCATCAGGTCACCCAATCTGTTCTTGAACCCAACCCATGGGCTCAGGCAATCCCCTCACCTCAGCCTCCCAGAGTGCTGGGATTACGGGCTTGTTACTGCGTCCGGCCCCTAGAAACCATTTTAAACAGAATAAGTAATATCTGTGTGCATCAAAGAAGGCTGTGTTGGCCTGGTGTAGTGACTCACTCCTGTAATCCCAGTACCTTGGGTGGCTGAGGCAGGAGGATTGCTTGAGCCCAGAAGTTTGAGACTAGCCTGGGCAACAGAGCGAGACCTTGTCTCTACAACAGAAAAAAGAAAAAAAGGAGGGTGGTGTTGCCAAAATTGGTTTCATTCCAACTTAATTCAATAATTTTTAAAAATCTTGATACAAACTCTATGCTGGGCACTCAAGGATGAAAATGGCATGAGCTTTGTCTTTAAATCTAATCATCTTGAACAACGCAGGGGTTGAGGTGCTGACCCCATGCCATTGAAAATCTGCATATAACTTTTGACACCCCCAACATTTACCTACTAACATCCCTCCTGTTGTCTGGAAGACTTACTGGTCACATAAACCGTTGGCTTACACATATCTTGTGTCTTATATGTATCATAGACTGTATTCTTACGATAAAACAAGCTAGAGACGAGAAGTGTTGTTACAAAAATTCTAAGGAAGAGAAACGTAGATTTACTGTTCATTCAGCGGAAGTGGGTCATCCTGCCGGTCATTATCCTTGTTGCTTTCACGTTGAGTAGGCCAAGGAGGGGGAGGAAGAAGAGGGACTGGTCTTACCATCTCAGGCAGAGGCGGAAGTGGTAGAAGGGGAGGTGGGTGGGCAGGGACATGTGGTACCACTTGACAGAAACGCATCATCATTTCTCTGATTTTTTTGCTTTTTCCCTTCTAAAAATAAGAAGGTACCCATCCTTCTTTCACCATTTGCGTTAGTCTCCGTGCCCATGTCATAAAAGAAGTCAGAAGCAGTCTTAAAGAATCAGAACCCTTCTGCCAGATTGTCTGATGTCGATTTGTTTCCTGTCACTGCTTCCCCTCATGTCTCCTTCCTCACCATCTGGTACTGATTCAGAAACACTCATCTCCATCAAGTCATCTCTTAATTCCTCTGGGGTAGTGTCCATTGGCTCTTGGATATATTAAAGATTCTTATTTTGAAACCCTTTACTCCCCATCCTTTTTTCCCCCACATCTACAATCTCTTTCATGATTTCCTTAATTGGCTCTGTCGTAAATCGTGTGAGGGCATACACACCATCTGGACACATTTTTCTTCTGTGGGAATTTATTGTTTTGGGCTTGATGGCTTTCATGGCTTTTTTTGTAACAGCGATGGCATCTTCAATGGTGGAATCCTTCCAGATTTTCATGATGTTCTATTGGGGTTCCCATCTACAGTGTTGACAATCCTTTCCATGGAGCACCTTGTGTTATGAGCCTTAAAGTTTTTTATGAGCCTCTGATCTAGGGGCTGCATTAGAGATCTTGTGTTCGGAGGCGAGTAGACCATTCTGATACCTTCAGTGTTGAATTCATAGGGTTCTGGGTGGCCAGGGGCATTGTCTAATATCAAACAACCTTTAAAAGGCAGTCCCTTACTTGCAAGATACTTTCTGACTTCAGGAACAAAGCATCAATGGAATCAATCCAAAAGAAGGGTTCTTGTTGTCCACACCTTTTTTTACAATCACAAGACTGGCAGTTGGTGTTTATCTTTTCCTTTCAAGGTTCAGGGGTCAGCAGCATTATAGCTAAGGGAAGTCCTGATGATAAACCCAACTGTATTTACACAAAACAGCAGCGTAACCTATCCCTTCCTGCCTTAAATCCTGGTACTCGCTTCTTCCTTACTAATAAATGTCCTTTGTGACTTTTTTTTTCCTAGAGTAGAGCACTTTTGTCTGCATTAAAAACCTTTCAGGCAGATATCCCTTTTCCTTAATGATTTTCTTCGTGGCCTCTTGGAACTGGTCTGCTGCTTCTTGCTTGGTAGAAGTTGCTTCTCCTGTTATCTTGACTTCATAAAAGCCAAACCTCTTTCTAAAGGTATCAAACCATCCTTTGCTGATGTTAATTCTCCAGCCCTAGATCTCTCATATTCCTTTTGCTTTAATTTGTCATATAATGATGTTTCTCAAGTCATATTAATGTCTATAAGTATGCCTTTCTTTTAGCAATCTTGTACGCACATAAAAGCTGTATTTTTGATATGGGAGAAAAAGGTATTTTGCAAAAAGTACAAAGTTTTTGCCCCTGCTGGTATAGCTGCAGCTATGGCTTTATGAATTTTCCCTTCTTCTTCCTCTTTCTCTTCTTCCTCCACTTCCTCTTCCTCCTTCCTCCCTCTTCCCCATCCATCTCCCCCTCCTCTTTTTCTTCTCCTCCTCCTCCTCTTCCTCTTCTTTCTTCTTCTTCTTTGATGGTCCTTACACTGAATTCATTTATCTTGAAATGGCAGGCAACCACAGCTGCAGACCTCAATCTGCAGTACATATTAAGCAATTCAGCTCTTTCTTGTAATATCATGACTTTTCTCTGCTTCTTGGGAACACTTCCAGCATCAATAGTATCACTCTGTATGGGTCTCATGGTGTTATTCAGGGTTTATGATGTTGCCCTAAACACAACGAAGAATAGGCGAGAACTGCAAGAGATCGCTTTTTCTTTTTTTTTGAGTCGGAATCTCACTGTTACCCAGGCCGGAGTGCAGAGGCATGCTCATGGCCACTGCAGCCTCGACCTGCTGGGCTTAGGTGATCCTTCCACTTCAGCCTTCCAAGTAGCTGGAACTACAGTTGCGCGCTACCACAACTGGCTTAAGTTTTTGATTTATGGTAGAGACAAGGTCTTGCCAAGTTGCCTGAGCTGGTCTCAAACTCCTGGGCTCAGGCAATCCATTTGCCTCGGCCTCCCAAAGTGCGGGGATTACAGACTTGAACCACCATGCCCAGCCAAGAACCGCAAGAGATCACTTTTATTGTGATACACAACTTACATGAGAGATGAACAGCTCACTGGAGATGACTAGTGCTGCATGGTGTTTTAAGCAGATACTCTCAGCACTGGAATTCACCACAATAGCAACCAGGATATGGCTATGAAATTATTACAGTTGTACAGTGTTACTGCAGTTAATTTTGTACAGTTATGATTCAATATTGCATCCTTGCTTTTGTTTACATTTCTCTTGACTGCGAATGGCACCACTATGGTCTGCAAGTGTTTGAGTAAGTTTTGGTAAATTTTAACTTGTTTTTAGATTTGTGTATATTTTATGGTAGCAAATGGTAGAATAGGTCAGTACCTACATATATTTTATACATTCATTACATGTCTAACTTTTTCTTAATTTTTTCAGTTTTTCTGGGTTATGCGGTTCATTTGTGATTGTCAAATTGCTGCAAATCTCCAATAAATTTTCCAATATATTTATTGAAAAAAGTTGTGTATAACCCATGCATTTCCAGTCTATGTTGCTTAAAGGTCAACTGCAATTCTAATTAACCAAAGGAACAGGACACAGAATTGACAATTCACCTTAATAATTATAACTGGCCAGGAATGGTCACTCAGTGCCTTTAATCCCTGCACTTTGGGAGGCTAGGGCAGGAGGATCACTCGAGGCCAGGAGTTTGAGACCAGAGCAACATACAGAGACCCTCCCCCACTTTAAAAAAAAGAAAAAAAAATTAATCATGCTGGGTGGTACAAGCCTATCGTTCCAGCTACTTGGGAGGCTGAAGTGGGAAAATTACTTGAGCCCAGGAGATTGAGACTGCAGTGAGCTTTGATTGTGCTACTGTACTCCAGCCTGAATGACAGTGAGACCCTGTCCCAAGATAATAATAATGATTATTATAGCCAATATTTATTGAGCCCTTACTATGTGCCAGGTACTGTTTTTAAGTTTATACATACGTTGTCTTATGCATAAGACTTATAGGATATAAGACCTTCACATGACGTGGCATCTATAATTAATTCCTACTTTACAGATAAGGAAACTGGGGTGCAGAAGGGTTAAGTACCTTATCCAACTTGACATTCACCAATGTAGGGAAAATTTCCCTTTCACGAGCAGAGCAGTGCCCATAGGTATTTGTGCCAAAAACCCATGCATCTTTTCTTAAGAGTCCCCAAGGATACAGTGCCACTGTTAGTACGTAGCAATTCTACAAACATTTGCTTTCCATTTGACTGAGGTGTCCTTGGTGAGCTGAGGCCTATTCACTTAATAGGGAGTCAGGCCAGCACCTGCTTCCTTAGCTGGAGAAATTCATCCCTCTTTGATTTCTGGTAATTTCCGTGGCCTTGTTTGGGTTTGCACTTGATTGCCAAGATTTGCTTTTTTTTGGACAGCAGTGATCCTGGCTCACTGCAACCTCAACTTCCTAGGCTCAAGTGATCTTTCCACCTCAACCTCCTGAGTAGCTAGGATTACAGGCAGGCATGTACCACCACACCTGGCTAATTTATTTTTTCACAGAGACGAGATCTCGCTATATTGCCCAGGCTGGTCTCGAACTCCTGGGCTTAAGCAATCCTCCTGCCTTGGCCTCCCAAAGTGCTGAGATTCCAGTGGTGAGTCTCTGCACCTGATTGACTGATTGCCAAGATTTAAATAAACCCAAATCCAGCTGTTTCTTTTTTTATTTTGAGTTGGAATCTCACTCTGTTGCCCAGACTGGAGTGCAGTGGCCGCTTCCGGCCACCGCTGCCTCGACCTGCTGGGACTCCGGTGATCCTTCCGCCTCAGCCTTCCAAGTAGCTGGAACTATAGGCTCGCGCTACCACACCCAGCTAATTTTTTGATTTATTGTAGAGATGAGGTCTCGCCAAGTTGCCCAGGCGGGTCTCGAACCTGCGGGCTCAGGCATTCCACTCACCTCAGCCTCCCAAGGCGCGGGATTACAGGCTGAGCCACCAAGCCTGGCTCCAGCTGCTTTCAAAATCAACCTCGGCGGGGCTCGGTGGCTCAGCCTTTAATCCCAGCAGTTTGGGAGGCTGAGGCGAGTGAATTGTCCGAGACCGCGGGTTCGGGGCCAGCCTGGGCAATATGGTAAGACCCCCCCATCTCTACAATAAATCAAAAATTAGCCAGACATGGTAGCATGCGCCTGTAGTTCCAGCACTGGGAAGGCTGAGGTAGAAGGATCACCAAAACCCAGCAGGTCAACGCTGGGGTAGCCGTGAGCATGCCACTGTACTCCAGCCTGGGCGACGGAGTGAGACTAATTCAAAAAACAAAACAAAAAAAGGGACCAGACTACAGTCTCATTATCAGGTGTCCTGAGTTCTTATCCTGCTCTTGCTATTAACACATGAATTTTATTAAGTTACCTAATTATTCAGACTCACTTTCTTCATCTGT
>CAUYQG010164412.1:0-17200 GCA_963574415.1 Tarsius wallacei
TTGTGCTTGGCTGGTCACTACTGTGGTGAGATAGAAAAAGTTTTCTTGGATTGCCTCCTGGAATATTTGCTCCAAGTTGTTTTCCATTTCCCTTTCTTTTTCTGGGATACCAATCAGGTGTATATTTGGCCTCTTGATATAATTGCACATCCCTTGTAAGCTCGGTTTTTTCTTTCTAAGTCTTCTTGTTATGCTTTTTATAGATCAGGTTAATTTCATGTTCTGGTCTTCGAGTCCTGAGTTTCTTTCTTCAGCTAGATTAATTCTGCTTTCCATGCTTGTCATCTTGTTATTTATTTCCTGGATAAAATTTTTTATTGCCAGAATCTCTGTCACAAGTTCTTTCAGTGTTGTATCTTGTCTTTCTTGAGTCTTATTCACTCTTTCCATCCATTCCCTAATCCCTGTCATATTCTGGGACCAGTCCTTGGTGACTTTCATTGTTTGGGCAACAAGGTCTGATTTTTCAGGAGTTTTGCCTTTGGTACACTAGAAATTGCCTGAGGTCTTCCTTTGGTTTTTCCTTATTTGTGACACATCTCTTGTTTTTCTCTTTAGTTCTGTTATTCAGTGTCAGTGGGAGAGACTTTCCATTCTGATGTTTACTCAGTCCTCTATTCTTCTCTGATCCAGGCTCTGGATTTGGTTTATTTTGAAATAGGATGGTGGATGGGAAGCTTTGCTGTCTCTTGTAGTTTTTGAAATTCAAATAAAGTAAGGGATGGTGTACTAGGATTCAGAAGCTACTTGTAAATTACATTGTTCACTTGTTGTGGTATGTGTTTCTTGAGGCCCACTCCCCACCACCACTCTATATGACCATGCAAAGCAGAAACCATTGCAAAAACAATTGAACACACACACACAGAGACATACACACACACCAAAGCAAACTTGAATAACAACAAAGTGAAACAAAACAAAACAAACAACAAAAGAAACCTAAGAAAACTAAACACACACACACATGCCAAGCACAAAGTAAATAGAAAAGAAAAACAGAAAGACTGGGGACGGGGGGGAAGGAATTCAGGTCGAGCCCTCACATACATATTGACACATATCTTAAACTATAAAAAATGAGAATTAAGAAACCCAGAAGAACAAAAGAGCAAAAACCAACAACAACAACATTGAAAGATGAACACTCAATCATTCACATACACACATAAACAGAGAATGACACATAAAAGAAAGAAACAGAAAAAGAAAAGAAAAAAATTGGGAGGAGGATGCAGATCAAACCCTCACATACACATTCATACACAAAGGAAAAATATTTTTAAAATAGATGAACTAACAAGTAGTCAAAAAATTTTTTTAATTAAAATTAATTGAAAAAAAATTTAAAAACCTGCCCTCTTGTGGCAGGCTCTGTAATTGTTCCTCTAACAAAATGAAATTACCTTGGGAATAGCATATCACACGTTGTCTTAGTATTATGTAGAATTTTAATACTATGCTATAACTATGTTTGTGTACTACACAAATCTAGCAGCCTTGTATTATATATATCCTGAATTTAAGATACTTAGTCATATCTCAGGGGCAAAAAAATTATATGTATATTCAAAAATATGAAAATGCATTAGAGTACTCAGACATACTAATATGATATTGCATTGATCCTATGCATTTCTGGATATTGAAAGGATGTAAATTAGGTCTTGCATATTAATTCAATACTGCCTCAGTTTTTAAAAAAATTGTTCCTCTAAGCAGGTCTCTCCTGCAGAGTCACCTCTTTCGCTCTCTCCTCAGGGTCTGAAGCAGGGAAGGAGGAGGGGCAGTAGAGGTGGGTGGGATTGCAGTCCTCCCCTCCCACTCTTGTATGGTCAGAGAGATCTCCTCTGATGGGGAGGAATGGGATTGTCTCTTCCCCAGGTATGTACTCTTGAGGGGGGTGCCCCAGGCAGGCCTATCTTGGAATGGAGTTGTCCTATTGTAACTGATGTCCAGGCTCCGCCGGGCTTTGTCCCTATCAGTCATGACCCAGCTGTGTGGGTCTAACGTTTGGAGGATTGCTGGGGAGGAGGGGCTTTGGGTCAGGCCCAGACTCACCACTGATCTCTTTGTATATCTTCCTCATCCTTTTCTGGTCACCTCCTTTGTCCCACAGCTAGATCAGGTTAGAGGGTGGGGTGCCTGGAACTCCGTACTTGTCAGGTCCCTCCAAAGTTTGTGCTCTTAGGATATTCCCTCTGGGCCATGATCAATCCCTGAGTAGTTAATCCACCAGTCACAGAAAGCAGGTCTGTTGCTCTGTGGTGAGCAAGTCGGAGCACTTTCCTGCCCTGCCTTCAAGATGGTGGTGGAGTGCCTCTTTTGTCCTCTTCTGTGAGACCTTGCCTCTGGACTCCTTCTGCAGCCCCTGCTGCCAATGCCCTGTCAGGTGCTGAAGTGGTGAGGCAAAGCCAGGAGCCAGCAGTCTCTCTCCTGCTTCAATGGTGAGGGAGAGCCTGGGAGGATACTTTCTCCCCACAACTTTTTCACAGGAAAACTTCTGTCCATTTTTTTTAAATGGCACTCAGCTTCTGCAACCTGGGAAGAGCCAAGGAAGAAGTAGAGAAGCTGCAGCACCAACTGTTGCACCAGGGGCCTGGCCACCCACTCACGAGCCCCCGCTTAGTCTCTCGCAGCATTTTCTTCTGGGGGGGGGTTGCTGATTAAAAAAAGAAAGAAAGAAAAAGAAAATGGTGCTTGGCTTCCGCATCCCGGGAATCTAGGGTCCAAGCCCAGCAACTGTGGTGCCAGCCTCTGCACTAGGAGAGCCCTGACTGCTAGCTCCTAGCCCTCACTCGGTCAGTCACTCATACACCCACTCACTCACCAGCACATACACAAAATTTTCCGTACACTCACACACTCACATAGGGACTCGCATAGTCTGACTGGCTCGGCCGCCATATTCTGCTACCCTCTAACAGTCTCTTAAATGCCAGTATTCTGCATGTTTGTCCCAGATCTCTCCTTCTTTCTTTTCCTCTTTTCTTCCTCCTTCCCCTGCCTTATTCCTATCCATTCCCTTCTCTTTTTTCCTTGTATCTCCTCTAAATGGTTCTCATTCTCTACCAAGATTTTGTCCACTATGTGATCTTGATTTCATGAACTCTTATCTCCAACCCAGTGTGCCTAAGGAAATTGGAGTTAACCCCAAAGTGACTTTGCAGTTCTCCCTCTAAAACTGCTGCTCATTCATGTCCATTTGGGTGAATGGTTTCCCTACAAAGTATTCTTCTAACTGGATATGGTTGCATCATACTTGCTTCTTCCTCATTAGTCTGGTCATGACGCTCCTGGTTTCTCAGAGACTAAAATCTAAGCTCCAGGCATGTCACATAGGCACCTGTCACCCTCCTTCCAGCCTCATCTAATATCCCCTCACACACACTTGTACTCACATACCCTTTCTTGTGCAGTCTACTCTGCCACCAGTACCTCTGCCAATGCAGTCATCTTTGGTGAAACACCCAGATCCCATTTGCCCACTCTTGACAGCTCTTACCTTTCAATATTCAGCTATGATTTCTGTGACTCCCCCATTAAGCTATTGCTGTTCCCACAGATAGAATTAACTGTTTCCTTTTTATATCTGCTCTGCCCTCTAGGAAGACTTTTTTCACAGAACTAAAAGGCTTGTCTCCCCTATTAAATAATAAGGTTCTTAAGGTTTAATTCAGCCCAGTTTTAGTTATCCGGGAGGCACTCAATCAATGTTTGTTGAAGAAATGAGTTAATTCATGAATGAATGAATAAGAATTGCCTCAACTGATGAAGGTTCCCACCACAAAGGGAAAAAACAGCTTTTCTCTTTGGGTACACGTCCAAAAATCCATAATGTCACTACATGGATGTAGGAATGGGGAATTTTTTTAAAGTACAATTTTCATTGTATTGTCCTAACCCTAAATCACCTGAAAAGTAATATAACTGAAAAAATTTGAAATAGGACCAGGTTGTACAATACAGACTATGAATGAACTGAAAGTCCAGAAATGAGAAAGAAGAATATATGAGCCATGGCCCTTTATAATTTCATGCAGAAGCAACAGGAAGGTTGGGGAAGATCTAGACAAAAGGAAAGAGCAATGTCTCTTTGTTAGGAGAGAGATGGCAAAGCAATTACTTTATTCCTTGTTAGTGGGCCAAAAATGTCAACAACCTTGACAAATACAAACAGCATTTGTATGTGGTTTTCAAATATAATTTTGATTTTCAATTCTCAATTCCAAATATCATTTCACTCGGAACTCCACAAACAACAGACTAAGTACATGAGTGGGAAGTCATATATGGGTTGTGGGAAGCAGAATGAGGAAAACAAAGGACTTTTTAGATCTAACAGAGAGGCCATCAGATTGTGTCAGCCCAGAAGACCAGGAGAGCCAGGCCCTCACTAAGTCTAGGCATTGGCAGAGTCCTTAAACACCATCTAGCCCATCATTCTACCCAGTATCCTTGACAGTCTATGGGCCCACTCAGCCTCTGCCAGGACATGTTCAGTAACAGGGAGCTCCAGGCAAGTGGGGAAAGAATACATCCGTGGAAGTGGTGGAGTAACAGAAATGGACCTGGTGCAAAGAAGTTTTTGGGAGAAAATGTGTTTACATTTAGACATGTTGAGTATGGAAAGATATGAGGAAATTCAAAGGGAGCTAGCCTATGGGTGGGCACGGTGCTGTACTATTAATGCAAAATTAGATCCTGTGGGGGGAGCTCCATATAGAAGCCAATTGTGGAGCCACACGGGCCTATATTAGGTGAAAAGTATTCTAAATCCAATTTGTCAATGACAAAAAATTACAAGAGGTGATTTCTCCCATCTTGTGGGAGAGCAAGTCGTAGGATTGCTTGACAAGATATGCCTAAAATATACTTGAAACAGTCTCCTGTTTTAAAGATAAAAAGGTATAATTTTCTTTTCTTTATATAGGTCAATGTAAAAAAAAATCTGCCTTGTGATGATGTAAAGTCTCGCAGCACAAACAAAATCACATAAAACATAAAGTATATAATACAGACAACTCACTTAGAACACAAACCGCATGCAGTGTTGAGAGACACCTGACTAAACTACGTTTCAATCACCATATTTCTTTCATTTCCTTTATGAAAGTTGCATTAAGAAAAAAAGAAACTCCCCTGAGTATTCTTATGATATTTTTGGTGAGTGAAACAGTAATCTCAGCAAAACTCAGGTTATCAGAAAGCAGAATTTTGGGTTACTTGACCTAGGAGCTATTTAATGTCAAAGACACAATAACATGTATATATTAGCATGTATTTCTAATGAGAAAATAGTCATCATTAACAGGGATTCCAGCATATTATAAAATAAAATTCCAGACGAAGATTGAATATTTACCAGGAGAAATGTCAACATTCAACAGTCTCTGAGAAGTCATACATTTATATAGACCTAGTAAGATGCAAATAATAAGATATAAAAGAGAGAAAAGTGCTATAATAAATTATATGGGCTGTCTACTAAATATTGGCTAATTTAAAACACGTTGAAAATTATATACATTTGTATTTGTTAGAAAAAGATCCTGCATTATATTATAAAGTTAATCTAGCAATAGTCACTTTATTATATTTATAAAGTATTTTTTTATCAGGAGGAAAGTCTTGAGTTATGTTAATAACTCTGTAAGGGTCTTTACAATTTTCTGGGCATTTCTGTAAGCACAAGGTGGTCATCCAGGTGATAATCAGTCAGTTAGTCATCACAAGTTTAAGGGATTAGAACAACCTTCTGTGGCAAACACTGAAGTCACAACTTGAAGTGAGTACCGACTAATACTCTAACAAATACCATTTTCTATAATGAATGTCCACAGTCTTAAAGCAGGGCAATGAGCAACTATCCCAAACCTTTCAAAATTATATAAAAGCTTTTACCCTACCTAAGCAGACTGATAAGCTCACTTAAAAAAAAAAAGGACAATATACAAAGTAAGCATAGATTTAACTTAAAATGTATTATAAAGAATGCAAATATTCTCTTGCCATCTAAGCAAAGCTATTTTGATTCAATACTTAGCAATGTCAAAAGCAACTGGGCCCTCTGCCATGGAAATTTGAGACATCAAACCTCACTTCAATTTTAAGGCTGAATTAAAGATAGCTGATACTTATAATTTAACAAGGTAGAGAAGTTTATTTGAACAAGAGTGTTCCATTAGACAATGTTTCAGCTATTCTGCTAAATATCAGGTAACATTTTCTAACATTAAGAACAGTTAATAAAGGAGAAGACCGCTTTGGAAGGTGTGACTGATGGACTTCCAGGAGGGCTGAGGCAAAGTTGTCCCATCCAACTAGATGATTTAGAAGCACCAGCCCAAGGGTTCCTGATGCTAGTGCCTTGAGGATCCTTCCACCATCCTCATCCTCTAGCACCTTTTGAAACAGGATATCATTTAAATCGAATTTAGGGGAAATTGTAATTGTATAACTCAAATCTGTCTAATTCACAGAAATGTGCATAGGCAGACTGTGGCAATGATCGGGAGCTAACAGTGGCTTTGTTTCCTGGGCCTTCCTCCTACCTGGAGCTTCCCTAGTCCTCCAGGTTCACACTCCCTGTCCTGAAATCTCTCTTGGCACAACCCTGAGACTGGAGACCCTATCAGTGAAGGAGGATACGTCCTCCAATTTTCAAGTCCATGTCTCCTCCTGCAACTTAAGTTTCAGCTTCTACAGGGGTGGGACGAAGACCAACAGCCCTACACCAGAGTCTGAAGACGCAGCTAAAGAGAAGCAGGCAGCTGGGGGATCTGTGCTCTGGGGTGGGGACAGAAGAGAGCCCCTTGTTTTGTTTTTGTTCCTTCCCAAGTAGCCCACAGCTGGAGCACAGGTTGGGCAAACAGGTGCCAGGCAACTTATGCGGAGACTCAGGGCCTCCTTATTGGCCACGGCAAAGCCCTAGAGAGAAAGGTGTTTCCAAGAACTGCAAGATAAGAGGAACTGGTCAAAAGTCATGGGAAGATTAACTAGAGTGGGCCACTTCACATCCCCTCTGCAGCTTTTCCCCCAAGGGAGGTCCAAAGGCAATAGCTGCTAAAATTGAGTCCAGGCCATCAAGCAAGGTGAATTAGGGAGAGTACCACTTGGGGAAAGTACCTTGGCATCACCCACGTGCACTCTGCCGCCTACTCATGGAGCTCAACCTCTTCTAGTGCTCTTTTCTTGTTTTGGGGGTCCTGGAGTGACTCCACCTCATTTTAGTCATTCTATTATTACCTCCATTTACAGGCAAGAAGCATTCTTATGTTCTTTTCTGACTCTAGCAAGTTATGAATTTAAGATACGACCTGTGCCCTTTGGGAAATTTACTGTTTCCTCAATAATTTTGTGCCGGATGTCTTCCTTCTGCCCCACCACACTGTCCTTGCTTCATACTGCCATGAGCCCAGGGACCTGAATGGACACAATGGGCCCTGTCCTCTGGCTGCCACAAGGGCCCAGGAGATGGGCACCCCATAGGAGACCAGAGGGGAAGGAAGGAAGCTTCCAGCTCAGCCATATTGGTGCCACCTGGAGCCCAGATGCCCAGGCTTATTGCCACCTAGCCATTTCTACCCACCTCTTCTCTGAGTTCCAAACTCTCAGTGTTATTAGGAGTGGTATGAGCTTCCCTGTCACAAGGGCAGGAGTCAACTTCACTTGCCTTTGTGGTTCCATGCACCCTGCCACACCTTTATAAATAGGGCCCTTTACTAAACCGTCTCCAAAGTCCTCATTTGAGTGTACTCTGTATTTTCTGCTGGGACTTGAAACACATACCCACTGTATTCACATAAAAGAGACAAGAATTTGTTAATGTATAAAGCCATTGGTAGGAACTATACATTTCAGAGATGAGAAATCACTGAAGGGATTTGCTGCAAGATCACAAGCAATGCCAAGGGCCACCATGATTAATCAGTGTGAACACATAATCTATTATCAGGGCAGCTGCCATGTCCCTCAAGTCTCCTAATAAGGGCTGTAAGCACAATAGACAAGAGTCTTTGGCTTTGCTAATGGCTGCCCTTGGTATTTTCTTTTAGAATAGACCCTCATGCATAGATGAAAGACAGCATTAAAAATTACTACCATGCAGAACACAACAAAACAGGTATTTTCTTCTCTGAGCAGAAGCTCTTAAGTTCCAGGAGGCTTATCTGTGGCTGAGGATGCCAAAGGCAGCAGCAGAGCGAGAAGCAGATCTGGGACACACACGGCAGAGGGAGTCTGCCCTGCCTACTCCCAGTGTCTTTTCCTTAGTGATTACCCTGCTTTTAAAAAATGGGCTAATAACAAAAATGGAAGCAACCTAAATGCCCGCCTCTTATGGTCCATCAACACAGCGGTATATGTGGTACATATGCCATGGTTACAACTCTTAAAATATGTATTTACCTACATAAATCCTGGAAGAATAAAACCAAAAAAAGAAAATTATCATGATTGTATCATGGGTACATATATGTATGGTATTTTATTATTTGTTGGAAGAGATAGTCCTCCTTGTGCCCTGTCCTTTGCTGACAGGCCAAGACTGCAACGTTTCAACTGCCCCTTTGCTGGGCCGTTTCTCAGGGTTGTTTGTATAGCTGAGAACCCTGAGAGATAAGATGACATTGCACTTCACCTATTCAGACAAAGAGCTGGCTTGCTTACAGCTTGCCATAAATGCAGTAAGTACCCCAAGCTCCAGGTCCAGTGCACAGCACCCACCTAAGCCCACTGCATCGCCCATGTGGGAACTAGGGGCAAGAGGAGCTGACCCAGACACGCTAATGAACACAAAGCCCTCTGTTTCTTACCCAGGAGTCTCCTGTACTCTACAGCATCCATGAAATAGCAACAGGCTGACTTACTGGTTTGTAAGGAGGAAAACATCAAATCCCAGACCAACAGTCTTTAACGTTATTGCAAAACCACCTTGAAATTACAGCTGACCCTTGAACAGTATAGATGTGATCTACAAGAGTCCACTTATGTATGGATTTTTCTCAACAAATATAGTAAGTAGTTTCCATATCCACAACAACCACAGATGGAAAATACAGTAGTTGCAGGATGTGACATCTGCCCATAATGAGGGCCAACTTTTCATATCCTTGGGTTCTGTGGGGCTGACTGCCAGGCTTGAGTATGCATGGATCTGATTACCTATCAGGGGCCTTGGGACCAATTCCCCGTGGATTCCAAGAAACGACAGTATTTGTCTAGTATCTCTCTCTCCTGCCAGACTGTAGATGTTAGGGATAAGAATTATGTCTGATGTACCACTGTATTTTTGGTCCCACAGAGGAGGCTGACACAGGACGAACTTCCAGATATTGCTTTGTAGATAGATTGCAGGAGCAGAGGTGTATAAGAAGCACCTTCTGAGAAGGAGTTCAAACCCAAGAGTGGTGTTTGAAAGCCAGATGACCCTTTGCAATTATATCTCCTTATTGTTCAGTAACAGTGAAAATCACCACCATTTACTGAGTACCTGCAGGCCAAGCCTCTCTTCTGGATGATTTTCAAAAGTCATCACATGCCAAAGCTCATCCCACCATTTTCCAAGTTACAAACTGTTTTGCACATATTTGACCATTGCCTCAACTCTGCATATCACATGAGACGGGTATTACCAACCCCAGCGTGGAGCCAACATTTGTTGTAAATACTGGCCAATGCCCATTGAGGAGAGGGCACACACTGCACTGGTCTTTTGATGTGCATTAGCATGTTCAACCCTCACAACTGTTCTATGATTAAGTAACTTCACATCCCCATTTTGCAGTCGAAAAAATTGAAGCACAAAGAGATTCACTCACTCATCCACAACAACCTGTGCCTAAGTGGCAGTGATGGAATATAAACAAGCAGTTGCAGGGCAGGCCAGAGTTCATAGCCACCAGGCTCTGTTGTTTCAAAGAAGAGGAAGTGGAGTGGGTAAGAGTAAGCCACTCTGTAGAGACCAGCCCACTTATGCACACTGCATGGGCCTGAAACCAAATTCTAGTCCAGTCGTCATAACCGACTGGAAAAAGTCTTCCCTGACCTGCTTATGTGGTCTGAGGGCCCTTGCAGTTCAGATACCTCAGGTTTCTAGTCCCTTTTGCCAATTCTGCCTGCACTGTGACTGGGAAAGCTACGTCTTGTGTCCCAGGGCCTCAAACTAGCATTACCCAGAATGGCGGGGCTTATTTAGGGGGCTGGTCACTACAGCAAGAAAGAGGCCAAAGTTCTTATGCTGAGGATCCCGGACTGCAGGCATGATCCAGAGATGGGAGTTCAGAACAAAGGATAGACTAGTCACCATGTTCTGTCCCTATAGCTGTGGAACTCTGAGGGCAAATTTCCACAGATAATGTTTTGTGGACAGGTCACATCCCTTCTCAGAACACGTTCCTCCTTCAAGGGACTGGACCAGATGGCCCCTGAAATCTGCCCTCTCTGCTTCTCACAGGGCATCGATTGCATCATACCCTCATGGTGGAGGAGACCAAAGGCAGCGGCAGGGTGGGTGGCAGAACCAAGATGCACACACCGTATTGTGACTCCCTTTGAAGGACAAGAGCTTTTTTAGATCAGATCCACTTTGTCTTTCAGATCCACTAACCCAGTGTTCCCTCATCTCTTTCCCTTGCTCCCAACGGTCCTAGGCCCCTCCAGGGCTTTCCCCAAAAATCGTACCTCAAGACTTTCCTGCCCCATGTTTTGTTCTCATGGGGCCCTATGCCTAATCATGACAAAGAATGCCTATATTTCTATCAGAGAAGTTAAATTTTAGTTATCCAGTTAATACTTTATTTCTTCCAGAAAATGTAATGCCTTAACTCTGTCTAAATATATCTATTATGAACAGTTAATGTTTCCCAATATCCACATATTTAGAGAAAAAAGATGAACCCACTGATCTATAGCGTATTAGTCTTGGCAGAGCCAATTCTTTATTTGTATATGGTACATGGGAGCCTTACTTAGCTAGCATTTCATTTATTTATTAACTCAGCAAATATTTATTTACTATGTGTCAGGCACTGTGCTAGGTTCCAGGAAGACAAAAACAAAATAAAAAAATGAAAATGATCATCAAGTCATTTATGATCTGGAGAAAAAGAAAGGCATCTACATGAATTATTATGTAAGTTATGCCCTAATACATTAACACACATGAGTGTGTGATAAACCACTTGGGGAGATCCAGGAAGACTTTACGAAGGAGGTGGTATCTGAGCTGAGAGCTTCATCAGAGTTTCAGTCTGCAGGTGGTTTGATGACTCCTTTTCCCCACACCTCTGGGCAGGAGTTAACACAAAGGTCAGCAAATGTGAGTGAGACCAAATTTCTCTCTCCCCTTCAGGTGGCAAGTGTCCTCAAGAGGGAGCTCCATTACAGTGGGAGAAGCAAGTCTTGTGGCAAACTCTTAAGGAGTGTAACATTTTTGTTTTAACAGAGTTGTCCCTAGCTCCCAAATTACATATATACTGTCAATAATCCTATAAATCTGAATTTTTTTCTCTTTCCAAGCAACTTATTAACTTCCCTTACTTGATGTAGAAATGAAACCCACACCTCCTAATAGTACATTAGTGTGGATAATGATTCTAGATTTTTCCATAACATTTAATACTTGGGTCCTCATGGGTAAGGTCCCTTCCTCATTTGAATGCTGACTCTCACGTTGGCTTGACTGTTTATCTGAAAGTTTTTTTTTTTTTTTTTTAAGAATAAAACAAGTCTTTGAGGCCTGCCTCTGAACTCTTGTTATTTCAGAACACAGTTCTTTTTTTTCTTTCATGGTGTGGTTCAGGAAAAGATGGTGTAAAATGGAGGGGCCCTTTGCAAAAAATGGCATTGAAAATCCACCCAGTAGAACGGCCTCAATTATCCATTCGGGGACTGGTTCCCAGGCTAATAGAGCTGTGACTTTACAAATGAGTAAGAATGTGAATATGTTACAGAAAAATCCTCCTTAGTCCATAGATTTGATGAACCAAATATGACGGGTGGTTGATTGTCACAGAGTTTGTAATAGTAAAAGAGAGAAAGCAAAAAAGTACATCTTGATCTCTTAAGAACAGGGGCTGGGTTTAAATTCAGTTTCCGCATGAAACTTCAGAAACATTCTTGCCCCCATGACATGGCCAAAATAACACACAGCTAAGTAACTCCTTTGGCCTTGAGGGCCAGTCCTATTCCCTCAAGAGAACTTCTCTTCCTTCAGAGAGTAAGGCAAACCTCTTGCTAGGTTGTGACTCCCATGAAGATGGTAGCCAGTCTCCTGCCCTGTCTCTATGCATTTGGTGCGGAGGGACCTACCTTCCCTCCTGAAATCTCTGAGCTTCTTGACTGTTTTTCTTTGTTCTGTCTTACCTGTGTGACTGTTTTCTGCCACCTTTGTTAATTATTCCCCTTGCTGGTCCCAGTCTGAAGTCTCCCCCAAAACTTTCTGGCAATTCCCTGCTGTGTGCCAGGAGGTCACTTGGCTCTGACTGAGGCTCTTCCACCACTTCCCACAGTCACAGTCAGCCCCAGTCCTCAGGGAACCCGAAGAGAATGTCCCCTGAGGACCTTCTCAGGTCCTACCCTGCGCAAATTTCCATTTCCTTAGAACTGGCCCACTTCCTCAGGGTCTTTGTCCACTAGCATTGCCATCCTTGTGTAGGTACCTGCATTGGCCTGCCAGCGCTGTGGTAACACAGTCCCACAAACTGGCAGCTGAAGATTGCAGAGGTTTTATTCTCTCATGATTCTGGAGCCCAGAAGTCTGAGAGCAAGGTGCTGGCAAGGTTGGTTTCCTCTAAGGCCTTCTGTGGTTTGCTGGCAATCTTTGGGCTTCAAGCTCTCTACCTACATCTTCACAGTTTCCTTCTGTGTGACTGTGTCTCCAAACTTCTTTCTACAAGCACATCTGTCATTGGATTGGTGCTCACTCATGACCTCATTTTGACCTGATGGTCTCTGTAAAGACCCTGTCTTCAAATAAGATCACATTCTAAAGTACTGGGGGTTTGAAATTCAACATACAAATTTTTTTGAGGAGGTTATCACAATTTCACCTGTAACAATGTCCTAACGAAGCACTGAGGCTTTGCGTTGTGTCTCCCTGTCCTCTGACCCCTATCTCCAGCCTTCAGCTACATCTTCTTGCATTTTCTCATATCCATGCCCTGGCCTGCACCTTCACCTTTCCATGACTTCTGCTCCCTGATCCATCTCCTCCAGCTAAGCCTCTGCAAACTGCTGTAGTCCTAAAACCATAAAGTGCTAGTTTTGTTACACTGCTCTGGTTACTCAAGGACAGACTGTGGCTCCTTACTACTTTAAAATTAATCCAGAAGCCTCTGTCTTATCCGAAACTCTCCCTATCTCCCTGGTGGTAGCTGCACTCTGGGAAGGCCAGTTGGGCCTCAGGGATCCCAAATGGAGACCAGCCTAGACTCCCTTCTTCAGTGACACTGGCCCTAAGGCTCCTCTCTCCCTTCCTAGAATTTGACCAGGGCTGCCACCTGCATTTTACAACTCTGTTCTTGGAGTTTTTGCTCCTTCGTGTGTGAGTTTCTCCAAGCAGGGACAAGACACCTGAGGACAGAGTTGCAGCTGGCATTTCTGTGTCCTCCTCCTGCCTAACACATGCCTGAGATGGACAGAGGTTAATACACATGCATGGACAAGCTGGTAATCTGGGGATAGGGTGGCTTAAGGATGGCAGATTGAAGGATGGCACTCCCGAGGGCAGGGCCTGAGCCAGGAACTTTCTACCTGCTCACTTATCTGCTGCCTCTAGTTTCCCCTTACTTGGAGAGCTGAGATACCACAGGTGCCTTCTCAAGCCCACTGGATCCCAACGTTCTTTTCAGAGAAGTATTGTGTTCTAGACCTCAGCCTGCACAGGAAGAGCAATTTAGATCTCCAGGGGAAGAGGTGAGTGCCATTATGGGAGGTACCTGGGCAGGATTGGTCATGATCTCTGGATAGTGAATCCCCCGCATCCTGACAAAGGGATGATTCAGCATTTCTCAGTGTGCTGCCCCAGGGACAAGGGTTTAACCCTGGCCAGTGTTCAGTGCACTGTGAAACATGGCTCAAGGACGCCCTAACCAATAGGCCTCCTGGTTGTCTTCAGCAATGGGGGAGGCCACTGGCCAGAGGGTGACCCCTGAAGTCTGAGGTCATTGCCTATCCACGTGTCCTTCCTGGGGAGCCCTCAGACAATGGCCATTTCTACTAGAACACCAGCAGTTTTCACCAGGCCAGAGGCATGATACCTCACGATGAAATGCAAAGTAGGCAGACATTTTGAAGTCCCCAAAGAGAGAAGGTCTCTGACCCTCTCAGCTCATGATGAAAGTCCCAGATTGTATGTGGGGGTGGGAGGAGCCAAGGGATCTGTTTCTGCTGGTGCCTAGGCATAGGGCTCTTCACTAAAGCCTGTGCTTTTGTGGCAGAAGGAGCAGCCTCCATGCAGGCCACCTCTGCCCCAGAGGCACACCTGATCAAGACAAGCTGCATAATTTTTGGGACCCAATGCAGGATGGAAAGGACTGACCCTGATTCAGAAATTAAGGACATCTTAATGCAGAGCATTAAACCAAGCACGGGGCCCTTCTCAGTGCAGGGACAATCTTGGTCTCACCCCTGTGAAGCCAGCCAGATCCAGCAGATAGAAGAGTGCACTGCTCAGTCTAAACCACCCCTGGGGACTGGTCATATCTCAGCTTGCCTACAGCCTCTTCCAGCGGAATACCTGCAACACATTCACTCCCCAGGGTTTCCAGTCTTCCTCTTGGACACTGGCTGAGATGTTTCTTATAATAATGTACCAAGAACATTTTTTATGTGGATTCTGTATTTGTTATATATACATATATATAAACATATTTATAACTATATATATATATATAACAAAAAATATATATAAATGTTCTTTAAAAAGCAAACTTTAACTTTGGAGCTCAATCTTGTTTGAAACAAGTGACTTGTACTGTAACCAAGTGGGAATTGGGGAGAAGTGAGTACTTGGAGAGCCAGAACAGGGGGCTGGGAGGAACACAGGTGTGCAGCAGAACTCCAGGAAGAAGGACACAGCCAGAGGTAGGAGCGAGCCTGGGAGGAGGGAACGACAGAACCCAAGACACAAAGTGGGAATGAATCTAACTGTGCTCATTGGGGGTAGGATGGTGGTGGCCACCTAAGACAGGGCCACCTGGAGAATCAGTGGGAGGCAATGCTGAGTTATCAAATGGACATCAGTGTTGCCTGTATAGCCAGGGACACTGTCGTGTGTGTGTGTGAGTGTGTGTGTGTGTGTGTGTGCAAAATATGATCATTTTATGATGAAGGATTCCTGAGGACAGACGGTGGCAGGATTGCTTCACAGTTGTTTGCTCTGGTTTTAGAGCAGGCTGCTTAACTTTAAATCTCAGTGCTGCCACTTGCTAGCAGGGTGACCTTGGCAACATTCTGGGCCTTGGCTTCTACATCTGTAAAATAGGAATAATAAGTATCCACATTTTTAGGGTTGTTCGTGTGAGTATTAAATGAATTAATACATGTGTTTTGGTGCCCCCAAATATCACCCATTATTATTGTGGTTAAATTGTAACTACTGCAGGACTTGATTCCTAAAACAAAATACTGCCTGAGGTAGCGCTGGTTGTCATTGCTACCTTGTGAATCTCAGAAGCCAGAAATGTGGCACCTGGGGAATTCCTTTTGATAAGCATCTCCCACCCCAGAGCTCACTTTCCTGGGATGTTGCAGCTGGTCTTCCAGATTCACGATACCCAGGGTAGGGAGGGTGGAGGACTTTGCACATTTCAAAAGTGACTTCCTTAGCACACAGCTGCTGGGTTTTTCTCCCTCTTGCTCCTCTCTGTTTCCTTTTTTTCATCTTACTTTAACCTCCCCAGCATATTAATGAGATTGAGAAATTTTCCCCAGTCCTTTTCAGCTGCAACATGATTCAGCACGCTTCTGATCATTCTCTTGTTCTGGAAACGTGGGTTTTCTTGACATTTTTAGGGACCTGGTTCTTTGTGTTTGTCCTGTGTGGCTTACTGTGACACCGGAAATAGACTGATTAATTGTAACCTTGTTGGTTTTTTTTTTTTTCCCCTAAAGCTACAGTCACATTAAGGAATATTTGTCATTTATTTGATATCTTTGGGGTACTAATTTGTAGCTTATTTTCTAAGAACCAAGACTCAAAAGAAGTCTAAGTGTCATTAGAACAGTTAATTGGATGTTGAGAGAATATGTTCAAGACCACGGAGCAACTTACAGATAAAATTGAGACTTGATTTCCAGAATCCTGATGTATTGAGTTTCATGCAAGAATGAAATATCAGCAAATACATGGTGGTCCAGATAGTTTTTTTAATAGTGGAATTAGAAGTTCTGTACTGCCAGAATCACATTTTCCTTCTCTGATGTCTGGGATAGATGCTCAGTTGAGCCTTTCTATGAGGCAATTGTATGTGATGAGAAGCAGTGAGTGGTGTCTTGGGTAATGGTCACTTTGTTATATTGTCTTCTTCCATAAGGGTGGCAGGGATCTTAATAGGAAAGAAGAACAAGGAACATTAAAAAGATAATTTCTCCTAGAAATATGAGGGGGGACCAAGAACTACAGAATAATAAGAAATTAATCTCAATTTGTTAAGACTTGTTGTGATGTTGTAGCATAGTGAAATATAAGGAAATGGTCATAATGCCTGTAAATACCTAATGTCTGAAATATTGTAGCAAAACTAAGATAAGTTGATAAGAAGAATGAAGTTGGAGAACTCACACTACCCAATTTAAAGAATTATCATAAACTACAGTAATGTGGTATTCACCGAAAGATAGACATTGATCACCTAAAGATAGACATTGATCTATTGATCAACAGATTAGAAAAGAGAGTCCAGCCGGGCTCGGTGGCTCAGCCTATAATCCCACACCTTGGGAGGCTGAGATGAGTGGATTGCCTGAGCCCACGGGTTCAAGACCTGCCTGGGCAACTTGGCGAGACCTCATCTCTACAATAAATCAAAAAGTTAGCCGGGTATGGTAGCGTGCACCTGTAGTTCCAGCTACTTGGACGGCTGAGGCAGAAGGATCGCCAGAGCCCAGCAGGTCGAGGCTGTGGTAGCCGGGAGCGTGCCACTGCACTCCAGTCTGGGCGACAGAGTGAGACTCCAACTCAAAAAAAATAAAAGAA
>CAUYQG010164416.1:0-12703 GCA_963574415.1 Tarsius wallacei
CGCCCGGCTGATTTTTTGATTTATTGTAGAGATGAGGTCTCGCTTGCCCAGGCGGGTCTCGAACCCGCGGGCTCAGGCAATCCACTCACCTCAGCCTCCCAAAGGCGCGGGATTACAGGCTGAGCCACTGAGCCCGGCTAGGTAAGTTTCTTTAATTTTTACGTGAAATATAGACAGGTTAGGTTACCTGCTTTAATTCTTAAGCTAATTCATGGCAAGGTGACGTTTAGAACCATGCATGGTCTATTATTACACCATAGAACTTTGCTTATTTTGAAAAGGTCCAGGGAGGATTTAAGGGGGATGAGGAGAAAGAGACAGAAAGATAGAGTGAGAGATCGTCATAAATTTTTCTTAATATACAAATCCAGAAAAAATGCCTGCCAATTTAGCTGGATAGAAATAATTATTCATTATTTTATGTATTCATTCATTGTGAAATGTCTATGAAGCTCTGATAACCAGTTAGCTACTATTGGTAGGTATTGAGGACAAAGAGATAAATCAAATCATTCACCTTGAGGAGCTCTTCATGGATGTACTTGCTATTATAGAAGGATGGAGTTTTGCAATGAATTTCCTTAAGAGGAGAAGAAGAATGTTGATTTTCCTTTGTAGAGTTTATTACTGCTGGTGCCCAAGTTGAGAACTCTCACTGGCTTGTCCATGTGGGTCCTGTCTATGTGGGTCAATCCATATACAGACTTATAAATATCTTTATTGTGGGGTAGGAGACAAAAAGTTGAATACCTTGTCTTCTATATTTTCTATACCTTTCAGAAAATTGAAAATTATTACTATAGTTTTATAGAAAATATTATAAATAATTTGCCTAAGGCCACCAAATGATTAAGTGACAAAATTATGAGTAGAACCTAAATAATCTGGTTACCGGTTCAATGCTTTTCCTATGACACTCTTGTAATATCAGGATGCTGCTAATACCTCTCCATGTGCCTTCCTCTTTTACAACAAAATTAGAATAGAGTTAAGGTGAATTTGGAAAATATGATTCAATTATTTTATTTTTGTACAGCATAATTTAACAAGTTTCTGTGCTAAGTACTTCATAATAACTATCTCAATTAATTGTTAAAATGGGCTTAAAATACATACGATTTCTTCTACATGGCAGTTAAAGGAATTAAAGATCATATAGCTTCCTTGGTGCCTAGCTTGACAAAATAGAGTTGAGGTTTAAACTTGTTCACTTAAAAGCCAATGCCTGTGCTAAAACAAATAGATAAACACACAAAACAAAACAACAACAAAAAACTGTCCAATTATTTTCAGTCATTTCACACATAAACCACTAGTGTTGTCTATAAATGTCACACTAATGTAAAACACGGCAAAACAGCACTTTATGCATTATCTTCCACACAAAAGACTAACCAAGTATAGTAAGTAAGTTATTAAATGAAGCGAACAAAGAACAGAGCAGAAGATGAAAAATGAAGTCACAACTTCAGTAGTCGAGAGAGCTGTGTCAGAGAAGACAGACGACAAGCAGGCAAGGAAGAAGAGAAATCTATATCAAACGACTGGCGAAGCTTTTGCTCACTCATGTCATGGTGAGAGAGCTTAGCTGAACATGCCTGGAGAAACATTTCATTTATTTTCACATATTTTATTTATATATGGTATGTACCTTGGTGTTCAATAAAAAAAAATACCTTCATATACCTTGAAAATAGTGAGCCAATGGAATAAGATTGGCATGAGAGCTTCACTCTTCTGTATGATAAATCAGAGAAGACCAGGCTCAGTTTGGTTGACATTTTCTGGAAATTTGTGATGTTTGCCAAAAAATTTTATTTTGATTATCATGTGCTATCATGAGACTAGAGCTTATAGAGCAGCAGACACTCCAAATCACTTTACTTCTTCAAGTGTCTAGTCTAGTGTCACATAGAAAACATAGCCTGGGTAATACCATTGTTAAAATGCATAGCAAATATATTGGATTCTGCCCAGAAAGTAAGCCTTTGTTTTGGTGAAACAAAGCTTTCACGCTTGTAGCCTAGTCTTTGTCCAGTAATGGTTCACTTGTACTTTGTTTCTTGATGGTACAATGTCATGGATCCTGATATAAAGAAAAAAGATTTTGCACACTCACCACCTTCTTAAAGCCAGAGAGAGGCCAGATGCAAATAATGAAGCTCAGTGTTCACATCTCTACAACATATTAACAAGTATTAGTGATTCTTCTTAATGTCCCTCATTTAACCTGCTTTTCAGCATATTTGGCCATGTGGAAACATGATGACAAGGTTATTTTGATGCAGGCATCTGCTCATTGTGAGAATAACCTATGAAAGAGGCCATATATTTAGTATCAATCTCAGCATTAACTTATATTTTTTACACAGGTAGAGACCACTGTCTTGCCATGATACTCCATAACCCAAGCACTACACACACACACACACACACACACACACACACACACACACAATTCTTAAACAAGGACAATTTAAAAGTATAATCAGTCAGTAAAGATCTAGTTTTACTAGCCAGAAAAGGGACCTAAAGATACTATAACAATAACAGCAACAAAAAGCAAAAAAACAAAGACAAAAACAAAAATCTCAACAATTATAATTTATTCATTCAAGCACTTGGCTAAATATTTTACAAATGTATCTCCTATTTTCTTTGCAATAGTCTCACAAAGGTCAGTATTAATATCCTTAATTTATAGATGAAGAAAGTGAAAGAGAAGAAAGGCAATTTGTCGAATGTCAAATTGTTGATAGTGGCTTAGTCAGATTAAACTCACATTTTACTATTTCCACTGACAAGTTTTTTGACCCTACACTATGTGGCTTTTAGAAAAGCCCAGTCAGCTAGTGCAGGTTATAATGTCACCATCTTAAAAAATGAAGGAAGTCATTGATAAGCCATAGCCACAGTGAGAACTCACAACCCCATTACAGAGTAAAGAGATGGTGATTATAAAAATATGCAAAGAGATATCAGTATCAAGAAACTTTGATGCATAAAAGAAACAAATGAGTTACAGAGGAGAAAGAGAAGACGTTCTCTTCCTCTTTCTTGGAAAACATGTCTATAAATATGGATGTAAAGATGCATGAATTTTTTTAACAAAAAATACGTCTTATATATAGCATGATGGGGATCTAAACTATAGGGCAGATGTCTCAACTGGACATATAGGTTTGGATTGGATTGCATTATAGTTAATATTTGACACAAGATAAAAGGCTTAGAATCCTAGAGCAGAAGGAAAGTACTAGATTGATAAGAGAATAGAATGGAGTGTCTGTGTAAATGAGACAAAAAGGAGATGCTCAGAAATAAGCAGGAATCAGAGAGGTATTATGAGATCTATGTGAACTTACAGAATAGAGACAATAATGATCACTGGTCCATGTACAATATAGGTCCAGGAAAATAATGACTTGAACCTAAGGACCTCAAGAACTTGGAGATCATGCTGATCTCTACAAGAAGAGTCTCAGTGCAAAAACAAAGGTCAGATTACAAGCTATAGACCATAGATAAGCAAGGACAGAGAAACACCGTATGTAGGCAACTGTTTAGAGAAGTTTTAAAGATCAGTGAGATATATGGCAGTAACTATAGATTATGTGTTATCCAGAAAGAGGAAGGAGAGAGAGAGGGAGAGAGAGAGAGAGAGAGAGAGAGAGAGAGAGCAGGAGGGAGCACGGAGGAAGGGAGGGAGGGAGAAGGGTAGACGGAGAGAACAAGGGCTGGGCAGGGGAGGTAGGGAGTCAAGGAAAGAGAGAGAGAGAAAGAGTTCATAACGAACAGAACGAGTTTCTACTGCTAAATTGTGGATCATAAAAGCATATCTGAACCCTTGATTAGAGAAACCGAAATAACTATGTCAGCAAGAATCTGAAATCTTCTCATAAACTTAATGAAATTCTTGTTGCACCTCAAAGCATTTTATATGATGTTTAAACTGTGAAACATGGTTCTTAGAATTTGGAATGCCTTGCTGAGTTATCAGATTTTGTATCTTTGAGTAAGATAAAGGAAGCCTATATCAGAAATCAGTACATTAGGGTTGCATGAGAAGTGGAAGGAATATCTGGAAATGACAACCAATCAGTTCATCTAACAGCATCTTTACAAAAAACAAAAACTAAACTAAAACTGTCCTAAATACCAAAAAATGGACTTGATACTTTGATACTATTATGTGCTTACTAGGGGCCAAATTGTCACCAGCAGGAACATGGAGTAAACCATACTGAAAAGTAAACAAAAGATTAAGAATATGAACCTGTGGATGGTGTCCAGATGTAATTTGTTTTATTTTACAAGTTAAATCATCATCTTCCTAGTGGCCAGCTCTTTGGGAAGAAACACAGATGTATAGCCATTAATTAACCTGACAGAATCTAGGTTGACGCAGGAGCCTTACCTTAGATCATTCATTGCCACAGTATTGGAAGCCACAAAGGCGGAAACCTGACCTCCATGTTCATTGCCTACATTATATTGTGAAAGAGTCAAAAGAGTGTATGGTGAGGAATTAAATGAAAAGTCTATAATAATATATGTAAGAACCTTTAGACACTTGTGAGTGCCTACTGGCTGCAGAGGGACTATTACCTACCACATTCACTTATCTTTTCAACAACTTTTTTGAAATCTATTATTTCAGCTCAGTTTTTGAAGTGAGGAAAGAAAAATATTCATGATACTCTTGTATGCAGCTTCTTTTCCTGATTCTTAAGTTGTTCATTATTCTTCCTTATCGATTCACCTTATTTCTTTGCCCCTTAAATGTTGGCATTCTTCTCCATGCCCTATTTTAGAGTTCATTGTTCCACGGATTCAATTCTATGAATATGCTAATGACTCCCAAGTCAGCATGAGCTGAGCCTCAGAGATTTCCAATGAAATCTCTCAACGGTGTAGCATCTACAAAGCTTAATTAATCATATTTATCCTCTCATACTTTTCCCCCTTTCTATGTTTCTATCACTACCATTTCCAATCTAATTTCTCCCTTTTGACTTCTCTTTCTCCATCAGGCCCGTCTGCTTATTAATAACTTATGTGTTGATTCCAATCTAAGTGTTTCATAAATAAGTCTTCACTGACTGCTGTAGACCACCCTATCCCTGGATGCATACCCACTTTGCTCTTCTCCCCCACCCCCCACCCTTTTGATCAGTTCCCTACCCTGAAATAAAATAAGTCAGTCTGAAATGTATACCTTGTCACACCATTCTTTTGCCTGGAAGTTATCTGAAATTTCTTATTTGCCTCACCATCAATTCAAAACCAGTCAATGTTCTTAATTCTTCCTAATTCTTCCTCCCCTCACAAGCTTCATTTACCACTGTTTGCAACTTCCCTGTGTCTCTCACTCAACACACTTTCAATTCCATGCCTTCCTAAGAACTTGCAGTTCTGGAAATATGTCATACTCTTAGTTACTTTTAAGTGGAGACTATTTGTTAAGCTCTTTGTCAGGGTCATTCTTTCTTCATTTCTTTTCTGGGTTAATAAATGTTATTTACCCTTTGGAATTTAGATTTGTCATTCTGTTTTTTCATCTTAAAGCCTTCCCTGAGTGTGTTTCCCTACAAAAATCTTCCAAAGTGTGTAAAGTCTTATCATAGGCAGCACTTATAATCTAGAAACATTCAATTGCTGCTTTATCTTTCTGTCTTTGAGCTCCTTTGGAGTTAGGTGACTTGTAAGACAACAAAACCAGTAAGCAGAGGAATTAAAATTCAAATTTAGCCCTATTGAGTCACACTATCTGAATGTAATCTCATGATGGTCAGCAATCCAGCATGTTCATTTCCTCATAACTTTTATCATAAAACAGGGATGGAGAAATTGCCATGAAGGCTCATTTCTTTTCCACCAAACACTTTCATTCCCATAATCACTTAAACGTATTGGGTAAGTACTCTGTGGGCTTCTGTTGCTTTTTCCTTATCTGAACATATATGAGACCCCCCCAAAATGGAATTTACTTGTAAAAAATGGTGTATTCTTACTTGTTTAAACTTCAATCAACTTCCCATTTGATGCAACGTCCCTATTGAGATGATTTTATTACACTTTAAAAAGTTTTTGAACTTGTCAACTTTGATGCCTTTTAATGCTTCTGCTGGGTTTTTTTGTTTTGTTTTACCTCTTCCACAATGACAAAATGTTTCCTTTGAGAACTTATTACATATGGGGAAACAAAAAAAAAAGTCATTTTGGGCAACATCGGGTGAATAGGAAGGGTGGAACGTGGGGGTAATACCATTTGTGGTCAAAAGCTGCTGAACACAGCAGGTGCTCTTGTAAATCACCCATTATGAAATAGGCAGCATCTCAAAAAGGAAAAAAAAAACCCTCACTGAAGGTGAGCACAGCCTCTCACAATAACACTAACTGGTATACTGATGCTTATGGGTTCCTAAAACACTAACCTAACAGGGGAAGCCTGTACGACAATGCACAAGAAGGCCTGTCCTCCAAAAAATAATAATTCTGTTTTTGTTTTTGTTTTTTGTTTCCCCCTTCATTTATATATACACACCTTGGACAATTTTTTATATGTATATATACATAAAGAGAGAGAGAGAGAGAAAGAGAGAGAGAGAGAGAGAGAGAGAGAGAGAGACTTTAAAATTTTATAGCTAAAGAGATGTTAGAACATGGTTACATGGTTTTTGAAATTGGCTGCATATTGAAGTTACCTGGGGAACTTAAAAAATTACTGACTGTATTCTACCACCCAGACATTCCGATTTACTTGTTATGGAGAATTGTCTAGGCACTAGAATTATTTTTTTTTAACTATAAGATCATTCTAACATGCAGCAGTATTTGAGAATCACTGCCTCAGAAAAGGTCTAGCTCACTGCATTCTTTCAAAGATGAGGCAAGTGAATGTGGAAAGATTAAGTGGAAAGATTTGCCTGAGGTTAAATGATACAGTTCATGTGAGTAATTAGTCATATGTAATTAATTCCTGAATTGGAGATTGGCTATCCATGTAGGTAAAAATAGGTAGGGCTTCAGGATTCTGTCCTCACTGCAATTCTGCTTCATCGAAGCAAAGGTAAAAGCCAACCCTTTCCTACCATATTACAGCTCCCCGCCCCCGACTCCCGCTGTTTAGTACAATAGCAATAGCTCCATTTGAGCCACGTTTATGACAAATACTTTGAGATCTACTTCATCAAATATGTTTACTAATTACTTTGGATAGAAACTATCAAAACCATTATACAATTTTTCTATAATTTTGACGTCGTTTATTTATACATTTAGATTCAAGGAGTACATGTACAGGTTTGGTTTATGGGTATATTGTGTGATGGTGAGGTTTGGGCTTCCATTGAGCCTGACCCCCCAGTAGTGAACATGATACCCAACAGATAGTTTTTAAAGCTTTGCCCCACTCCCTTTTAGAAGTCCCCAGTGTCTGTTGTTCCCATCCTTATGCCCAGTGTGTACTACCTAGTGTTTAGTTCCCACCTAGTGAGAACATGCAGTTTTTGGTTTTCTGCTTCTGTATTAATTCACTTAGAACAATGGCTCCCAACTGCATTCACATTGCTGTGAGATAACTTATTTATTAATCCAGTTTTTTAAAAAGTGTAACCTGCAGCAAGTACTGAGTTAGAATTTTAGGTTGATAAATGAGGTTAATATAAATGTGAGGGAGAATTTAGTCTAGGCATGAATGACTATAGTTTATACAAGTTTATAGAGTGAGACCTTGTCTATGTCTACCTATCTATCTATATATATGTCTATACATACATATATATGTACTATATGTATGTGTATGTGTGGGTACATGTGCATGTTTGTAGGGCAATACTCTTTCTAAATTTGGGTTGAAAAATGTTCACAAATCAAACACGTACAAATGATGTCAAGTCTCCTCATCACAACTTCCAGCCCAGCAGGAGTATTCATAAGAACTGGAAACAGAGCAGAGATAAGACAATACCAATCAATAAAACTACACTGAACAATTGTGCCAGGGAAAAGGCCTCAAATGCAGGCTGCTGTAGGCACTTCCTTTGAACTCTAAAAACAAGGAGACTGTTCTCCTCTCTAAAGTTGGATAGCTAGAGTATCAACCAATTTGTGGAGGAGAAAAAATTTTTGGTAGGTGTGCATGATCTCCTGTAGCACTACCTTGGACAATTCTTTTGAATCTTCTGGTGATCACTTTTTTTTCATCTACAAAATGACTGGATATCATTGATTTTGTAGGGTCAACAGGAGGAATTAATACAATAAAGACTGCAAAAGTATTTTGTAAACTATAAAGCTCTGTATTAATGTCCATAATCCTGCTTTCATTCCAAGTACAACAGCTGATCCTTCCAGAGAAGATTGAAGGCTACAATGTTTCTTCAAGGCAAACACTTCTGCTCCAGTGAAATCCAATGATGTTTCAGTCTGTTCAATTCTTCACTCTGCTCTGATACCGGAAGTAGTTAATGTTAAATCCTTAGTCACATGATGTGATCGATGATTACCTAATTATGAAGTCATTCTCTTTTTTTTGTTGTTCTAATCTATTGGGGAAAAAACACACATATGCTTGGTTTTATGGGCAAATTCATTGTTTTCAGGTTAAATGGGAAGCTAGCAAGAAAAAGCAGACAGAAAGCAGGGGGTGGGGCAACAAAGTATTTTGAAGATCCTTAAAAATATCTAAGATGCAGAAGAGACTTCTAATGGGATCTCGGGCTCCACTTTTCTGTTTCAATTAGTTAATGCATTTCATTCTTTCACCAATTACAACCCATAAAAAGCCTGCCATTCCTTCTCATCAGGTCTGGTTTTCCTCTCATGGACGAGGATCCCAGAGGGAGAATAAAAAAAAAATTGCTTCTCAGAAACATAGGATGAATGTGCTCTGAGAAAAACCACTATT
This sequence comes from Tarsius wallacei, assembly GCA_963574415.1. Classification (NCBI taxonomy): domain Eukaryota; kingdom Metazoa; phylum Chordata; class Mammalia; order Primates; family Tarsiidae; genus Tarsius; species Tarsius wallacei. The sequence continues at coordinate 8,912 of CAUYQG010164416.1, forward strand.
AGCAAACCTTCCCCTTAATAAGAGGATAAACATTTTTTCCTCCATTTTTAGAGAACTATGTATAAATCACATGGTGGCAGAGGGCCTCATGGGAGGCCTACTATCTTCACTCATTGTCATTTTTTAGCACTGTCCATCTTACTACATGGCTTACTATTCCTATTCTTTACTTCGGTTTTTGAAATAGTTAAATGCATATATCATGAATCCAAACATATAGCTCCACATGGGAAAAGGGGAAAGCACCAACAAATACTATCCTGAGAAATTGCCTTCCTGCCTTAATATCCAGGCTTAGGTTAACTACCAGTAGGCAACTAAATATGAACTATTTGAGTGCTTTTATGTTAAGGGCCCATCAGAGAGCTGGCTGTTTTGGAGAATACAAATGTATAAGTCATCATAATTTTCCCTGCCTTCAGTGAAAAACACCTCAGTATTTCCCTGTGCCTAAACGGAACTAATTTCCTTTCCTTTGCCTGACAGAAATTCCCTGTGCCTAACAGAACCTAAGAATTCAAAAGGGTATTATAGATAGATAGATAGATAGATAGATAGATAGATAGATAGATAGATAGATAAAGTTTTGTTTTGTTTTGTTTTTTTAGTTGGAGTCTCACTCTATTGCCCCACTGGAGTGCAGTGGCACGCTCCCGGCCACTGCAGACTCGACTTGCTGGGCTCCCGCGATCCTTCCCCCTCAGCCTTCCAAGTAGCCAGAACTACAGGTGCGTGCTACCATGCCCGGCTGATTTTCAATTTATTGTGGAGACGAGGTCTCGCCAAGTTTCCCAGGCGGGTCTCGAACCCTCAGGCTCAGACAATCCACTCATCTTGACCTCCCAAAGTGCTGGGAATACAGGCTGAGCCACCAAGTCCAGCCTATATATTTTTTTAATAAGTAAGAAAACTGAGTTCTAATTAAGTGATATGTCTTATATTAAATGACCAGTTAGGGACAGTCATTTGTATTATATAGCAGTTCTTTTGACTTTTCATTATTTGCATGTCAAATGACTAAAATATGCTATGTTTCTTTTTTAATTTTTTAATACCTTAAACTTGACCCACAAAAGTTATTTAGAAAAATAGAAAAAGAAATTGCTTTTTATCATTGACAATTCAGTATTTCTCAATGAAGATTCAGCTTCTAAAAATGCACTGGAGGAAACAATTGGGAGATGAAGGAAATAATCATCTCTAAGACATAATTATATAAAGATTTTTGCAAGGTTTTTGCTTTTTCCATCTTCATTTCTGATTTTAGACTAGATATAATTGTGATCAGACTACTTATCCCCCTTGGTAACAGTACTTTCTAAACTCAGATGACTGATATTCTTCCATATTCCCTGCCCACCTTGAATATAACCAATGGTCTAAAAATATTAAAAGTTTATTTTCTTAATAGCTATTTCTTCAATCATTAACATTAAACCTACCACTTTAAATGGTGAATGGGTTAGTTACAGAAAATGAATAAAGTGAGAGGGACAGGACCAACTAGGCATTTACTTTGAATCAGACAATGACTCAAGATGAGGGATTCCTTCACAGGATGTTACTTACAACCTTACAACAGGTGAAATTCCAACTAAGAAGGAGGAAAAAAAAGAGAAGGAGAAGGAGGAACATTAGAAGTGTTAAAAATAATGGGTTAAAAAATGGCAAAATAATTAGACAATACTGTCTACCTGACTTGATAATATTGCCTTTTCCCCCCATATTCTCTTTCTAGTTTTCATCTCCAGTAGAGCACTTGAGACAGCATTCACTGATTTCTTATGCATCAGTTACAGCAAACATGAGTTAATCAAAAGATTATTAGAACACCTTGCAAGGCTGTGAATAGTTATTGCCTCATAAATTCATGCAGAAGATACAGCTCTGTGTACAGAATGTGCATAGAAATTTCTAGAAATATTTTCTAAGGTACATATTGTCTGCATCTTTTTCAATCCCACAGTGCTTTGTGCATTGTTCCTCTCTCACTGTCTTCTCTGTCGTCCCCCACTCCCAGTGAGTCCCGCTTACCTTTTAAGCTTCGAGTCTCACGAAATACTCATAGAACATTTTTCATGGGCCACATAGGGCCCCAAGTACTAAACCTTTAACTATCCCTGCACTACTTTCTCCCAGAAAAGACAGGAAAGAAGGATGAGAGACTTATGTTTTAAAAAATCTTTTACTATGTACCATCGCAAATGTTAAATGTCTTAGTTCTTTCATATTATATATTTCTACCACATTTTCTCCTCTTTTTTTCTAGGTATTTTGTGTTAGGTTCTATTTCTTCTCACCTCCAATAAAAATTCCTGGGTCCACATCTCACGTCTCTATATATTACCCTGTCTTCATATGGTATAACATAATATTTTTCAACTGTGTTACTCTAGGCTCTATCACCATATGTCTCACTAAATAATACTTGATTTCCTATCTTTTCTGGTTCTCCTATAAGAAGGGGACCCCAAAAAACCTGGAATTACTTTTTGGAGGGGAGGCCCCTTGTAGTACAGGCTTTCTCCACCAGGTAAATGTTCTAGGAACCCACTGGCATCAGTGTACCAGGTAATGTTGCTGTGAAAGGCTACATTCAGTTTCTGTGAATTTTTTTTGAGATTCTTTCAACTCATTTGCCCATTTCATGATGGTTGATTTATGAGAGACCTCCCACATTGCACTGAATATTTGGCAGTTTTTGACCAAAAAACAGCATGATCCCCATGCCCCATCTTCCCTATTCATCCTCTCTCATCCCGAACCACTTTTTTTTTTGTCTTGTTTGTTTCCCTGGATGAAAAAAGTCCTCAAAGGGAAAAGTTATGCCAATGTTGAGGAGGTAAAACAAAAAATGGCAGAAGCACTAAAAGTCATCAAAATTAACAAGTTCAAAAATTGTTTTGCTCAGTGAAAAAAGCATCTCTATAGATGTATTGCATCAAATGGAACGTACTTTGAAGGTGACTAAAAGCTAAGCATGCAAGAATAGATAACGCAATTTTTTAATAAAGAAATTCTGCTTTTTTGGGTGAGTTTCCCCTCATATTTTTGCTAAGTGATTTTAGATAAGTCATTTACCATGTATGTTTTCACATGTCTCTGTCACATACAAAAGTTAAGGTGTATAAAAGTGCTTTACAAATATAAATTCAGTTTGTTAATATGAGTTTTGAATGTTCTCACACATGGCACTCTTCCTGTCTTCTGCCCCTTTTTACAGGACAGATTTAAGCAGCCATAATTCTTATCAACTTGAACATCCTATGTTGCCGGAGTTAAGTAGACTGAAGATGGGTACATCCAAGGCTTGGCCATGGCCTATGAGATGGCCCGGTGAAGAAGGCTATATTTAAAAAAGGAAATACTTGGTCCAAAGAGATTCTTTACTTAGGAAATTGAATTTGGAAATGATTTTTTACAAAAGAAGAAGAAAAACAACATCAACAACAACAAAGATTCAGGCAGTTTGTTGCAGGACATGAAGCAAAATAATCATAAAGTGGACATAAGCCTAGGAGTCAATCATGAATCAGGAGTCAGTCACAGAATTAAGGTATAATTAATTTTTAAAAAGTCGATGGTATAATTACATAGAATTTATACAGAAGTACATGATGAGGCAGTCAATTAGATTTGAGAATACTAAAAAGACAAAGACAACTAATCAAAACAGTAGCTCATTTAAATTCATTATAAGCTGGGCGTGGTGGCTCACACCTATAATCCCAGCACTTTGGGAGGCCATGGTGAGAGGATTGCCTGAGCCCACAGGTTCAAGATCAGTCAGGC
>CAUYQG010164420.1:0-12965 GCA_963574415.1 Tarsius wallacei
TGTCTCTAACTTCTTATCCCCTCCAACCGGGCTTTCCTTTCCACCTTCCCAGTGAAGTCACTTCCATCTTGTCCAGTCCACTGGTTAGGTCTCAGCTCTCTTGTTGCTCAATTCTGAGCAGTACTTGACACACCTGGCCACTCCCTCCTTCTTGAATACGGTCTTCTCTAGGCTTTGTGTGATCACACTCTTTCCAGTGTTTCTTCTGACTCTGACTGCTCTCTCAGGCTCTCCTGAAAGGGCCTCCCATCCCAGCTCCCCAGAAGGTAGACCAGGACCTGACTCTCTTCCCTGCTTCTCTCTCCTGCTCTCCCCCTAGGTGAGCTTGTCTCATCCAGGACCACCCATGTGCTACTGACCCCCAAATCTCATCTTCAGCCAGATCTTGCCTCTGTGCTTTGTGCTTTGATGTCCAACATCAAGCAGCATCTCCACACAGATGTCTGATTTCAAACTTAACATGTCCAAAGCCTTCTTTATTTCCTTCCGCAGACTTGTTCTTCCCCAGGCTTTCCTATCTCTGAATGGCACCACCACCCACCCCATTATTCGGTCATAAACTTAGAAATTTAGTCTTTTTCTTCTTTCCCTGTGCCCATCCATCAGCACATATAGTTCTACCTCCACAGAGAGCCTGAATCTAACCGCTTCCTGCCTCTACTGCTACAATCCTGTCCATCCTCTCTCCTGGACAACATCCTAACAGGTTTTCCTGCTTCCCTTCTTGCCCCCATAGTCCATTCTCCCTCAATAGAATGAACTTTCAAAAGCATAAGCCAGAGCCTGTCACTCCCCTGCTTACAATTCCCTAATGGAGCATTTTATCTGTAAATACACATTCTCCCCTATTTCTGTCCACTACACAAGGCAGGGCCCCCCAAAAATTGAATTAATTTTTGGAGAGTGGGTCCCTTGTAGTATAGGCTTCCCCTGCTAGGTACGTGTTGGTAAGTGTTCTAGGAACCCATCGGCATCAGTACACCAGCTAGCATTGTGAGAGGCTGAGTTCAGCATCCGTGAAATTTTTTTGGAGATTCTTTCAACATGTTTGCCCATTTCATGCTGGATGATTTACAGGCACACCTACCCACACCATACTGTGTTCAACAGTTTTTAATCAAAAATGACATGACCCTGGTGCCCCACTCTCCCTATTCACTTGACTCACCCCAAGTGACTTTTTTTGTTGTTTGTTTCCCCAGATGAAAAAAAGCCCTCAAAGGGAAATGTTTTGCTGATGTGGAAGAGGTGAAACAAAAAATGGCAGAAACACTGAAAGACATCAGAATTGATGAGTTCAAAAGCTGTTTTGAGCAGTGGAAAAAGCATCTCAATTGGCACATCACATCAAACAGAGAGTACGTTGAAGGTGACTGAAGTTTAAACATGTAAGAATAAATACACAATTTTTTGTAAATAAATTCTGGGGTTTTTGGGGTCCCTCCTTGTAAAAATCTGGAAGCAGTGACAGTCCCCATAGCAAGAAGCATCCCTATCACGTAGATTGTAGCTTTGAAATACCATGTCCCGGCCGGGCTCGGTGGCTCAGCCTGTAATCCCGCACTTTGGGAGGCCGAGGTGAGTGGATTGCCTGAGCCCGCGGGTTCCAGACCCGCCTGGGCAACTTGGCGAGACCTCATATCCACAATAAAAATCAAAAAAATTAGCCAGGCGTGGTAGCGCGCGCCTGTAGTTCCAGCTACTCAGAAGGCTGAGGTGGAAGGATTGCCAGAGCCCAGCAGGTTGAGGCTGCGGTGACCAGAAGCGGCCACTGCACTCCAGTCTGAGCGACAGAGTGAGACTCCAATGAAAAAAGAAAAGAAAAGAAAAAATACCATGTCCCACTAAAAGTAGCCAAGACTTTTGTAAATGACTGGTTTCACATCTGGGGCAAGAAATGGACAAAATGCACTGGAGTCATGTCAAAAGGACTCAGAAGCCAAATAAAAAAGGCCCCTACTGACTAAAGAGGGGACAGTTTGAGCTTTAATGGACACAGCACTGTAATTGCAATGTAACCATCAAATATGCTGAAATGCATGATTCATAATGATACTGAAAATATAATAATAGCTCACCTTTGAAGGATGAGAAGAAACAAATTCATTTACTTGAACACTGATCATCGAAGAGGAAAAAAGACAAGCATTTAGTCTTTTCTTTATTAACTGTACCACTGGTTAGCAAGTAAGAGATTGGGGGAAGTATCTCTTCATAAAAAGACTCCAACTAGTAAGTTAAAAAGAGAAGATAGAATCAGAAATAGAGAGAACCATGTTGCAACCTCCAGTGAATTAATAGATGTAGGCATTATGTCATCAGTGTCTGCTAAGATTATAGACAGACAAGCAAACATCAATGTACCCTCTGGTAAAGAGCATCTATTGTCTTGCCAAAGGGATCCAAAATTGTATCCAATCAAATCTTTACATCCAGGTGCTAATTTGCATGAAATAAGGAAGACAGAGGAACATGTTGAATGTGAGTTGAATGTTGACTATGTAGTCAGCAAAAACTTAGACTGCACAAAACTTTACACATCAAACTTCCATGACTCTGCAAAATACACTGCAAGGAGAAGAGGATGGAGAGAAAGCCTATTAATTAAGCTTAAAATATTTTTTTAGATTGGAAAATGTAGTTTATTTATAAAGTAAATTGGAAAGAGAGAGAGAGGAGATTCACCTCTTCTAGGTAGGAGAGGGGACCAAAGCTTAGAAAACATTGTGGCAGTCATAGCTCAAAGAAGACATGGCCACACCAGAGTTTAGTAAAGCAATGGCCAAACTTAAAACATTTCTAAGTCAACATTTTTTTTTTTTTGAGTCAAGAGTCTCACTTTGTAGCCCAGGCTGGAGTGCAGTGGCACACTCACAGCCACCCCAGCCACAACCTGCTGGGCTCAGACGATCCTTCTGCCTCACTCAGGCTTCCAAGTCGCTGGAACCACAGGTGCACGCCACCACGCCTGGTTAATTGTTTTATTTATTGTAGAGACAATTCTCGCCAAGTTGGTCTTGAACCATTGGCTTAGGCAATCCTCTCACCTCCACCTCCCAAAGTGCTAGCATTACAAGCATGAGCCACCTCGCCTGGTGCAAGTCAACTTTTTTTTTAAACATGCAAAATTATAACATCTAAGGGTGTACATTTAGGTGAGAAGTTACAAAGTAACACAAGGCAGTGATTAGCAGGGTAGTGCTTACCTTTGGGAGAAGCAAGGTGATTGAGGGTGGAGCAGAGTCTACCATGGGCTCCTGGGGCAGCTGCAAAGTTCTATTTCACCACCTGAGTGGGGAAACAAAAATGTTTGCACTCTAATAATTAAGCTATACCTTTGTTTTGGTAAATTTCCTGCATCTGTGTTTTATTATGTGGTTTTTAAAGAAAAGTTTGTTTTGTGGTTTTTGGGTTTTTTTGTTTTTTTGATTAATGCAGAGTTCAGCAAATGGTTTTTGGTTACATGGATGCATTATAAGTGGTGAAGAAGCCTGGGCTTCAAGTGTACCCGTCGCCTCCCCTAGTGCTCACTGTGCCCGATAGGTGATTTTTCATCCCTCCTCCTCTTCTCACCTTCTCCCTCCTGAGTCTCCAGTGCCCACTGTACACTCTATATGCCTGTGCAGATCCATGGTTTAGCTCCCACTTACAAGTAGGAACATGTGGTATTTGGTTTTCTGTTCCTGTGTTACTTCAATGAAGACAATGGTCTACCAGTTCCATCCAAGTTGCTGCAAAAGGCATTATTTCATTCTTTTTTAATGGCTGAATAGTATTCCATGGTTTATATACATATCTTTTCTTTATCCACTGATGGGCATTTAGGTTGATTTCACATCTTTGCAATTGTGACTTGTGCTGCGACAAACATGCGAGTGCAGGTGTTTTTGTTATTGTTGTTTGTTTTTTAAACATATTTTTTATTTTAAAATTGTGGGGTACAGTTAAGGGTTAGGTATAGAAATATGCATCGTTCAGGCACCCTTGTTGATAAGGGGTGTTCCCCCGTCCCCAGAATTTTTTTTTTTTTTTTTTTTTGTACATTGACTTCTTTTCCTTTGGGGTAGATACCAAGCAGCAGGATTACTAGGTCGAATGGTAGACCTACTTTTAGTTCTTTGAGAAATCTCCAAACCGATTTCCGAAGAGGCTGTACTAATTTACACTCTCACCAACAGAGTATAAGCGTTCCCTTTTCATCACATCTGCACCAACCATCCATTGTTTTTTGGTTTGTCAATAATGGCCATTCTGACTGGTGTAAGGTAGTGGATATCTCATTGTGATCTTACTTTGCATTTCCCTGATGATTGGTGATGTTGAGCATTTTTTCAAATGTTTGTTGACCATGTGTATATCTTTTTTTCAGGAAATTTATCTTAAAGGGACAGATAGCAAAATTTTAGGTTTTCCAGGCCAAAAGACAAAATCCAGGGTGTTATGTTATATAGCCATTTTAAATGTAGGCCAGGGGTAGTGGCCCATGCCTGTAATCCCAACACTTTGGGAGGAGAAGGAGGGAGAATCTCCTGAGTCCAGGAGTTCGAGACCAGCCTGGGCAACATAGCAAGACGCTTCTCTACAAAAAACAGCAGTCCCAGCTACTGGAGAGGCTGAAGTGGGAGGGTTGCTTGAGCCCAGGAAGTTAAGGCTGCGGTGAGCCGGGATCAGACCACCGCACTCCAGCCTGGGTGACAGTAAGACCCGTCTCAAGAAATAATAAATGAAAATGTAACTACAGTATTTTTTTAATGTTTATAGATAAACCTCTAGCATTACGACCCTCGAGGGGCCACTCATCCTTGAATTCCCGATCCCGGGGCGGCTCCCACCCGGCCATCGTTGTGCCCTGACTCCCTTGCCAGGTTCCCGCGACAGCCGCTCCGCTCCCACGCCAGTCCGCAACAACGTCCGCGTCCCTAAGCAACGCTCGGACGCAATCGCCACCTCAATTCCCTAGCCGGCAGGAGGAGGGAAAGGGAGCAGGCACGCATGAGCACGACTAGCTCTGGGCTCCACCCACCCGCTCTGGGACAGCGCGGCTCCTGGAAAAAAGCAAAGAATCTAAGAGTACCCAAGCCTTACCCCCCGGGACCAGGCAAAAGAACGTGTCCTAAAGCCTGTGTCCAGACTGTCCTCATAAGTCCTCTGCTCCACCCTGGCACTCAAGATATGATGTATTAGCCCAGCCACAACAACAGCGTCGCCTGGGAGCCTGCTGGAAATGCAGAATCGACGCCACCCCAGACCTATTGCATCATTGTCTGCATTTTTAACAAGTTGCATCTTATCGTTTGACAAGCGTTGGTTGCTTTCACCATCTAGATAAGGCAAGACCGTAAATAAATACGTCAAACCAGAAACACTTGCAGGTTGAATTTTCAGCCTAGACGCTATAAGATAGCCTTTATGATTTATAAGAGGAAATCCCCAAAGCTGAGTTCCCTATGCTCAGTAAGACTGAAAATTCCCTCCTGTGTTCTCTGCCAGTCCAGGACAGAATGTATCACTGACCTCAGGTTCCTGCTCTCAAAGCCACTGGGGAAATCAGAAAGGACATTTTCCACTCCTAGAATAAGGGTGCTGCATCTTTTAAACAAGGTGAAAAGAGGGGCGCAGAGAAATGGATGAGTGCTTTGAACTTGCCAAGATAAGTAGGTCAAACATCAACAGAAGAGAAAATCCCAATACCAGGGAAGACAAAGCACCACTGCCTTTAACAACAGTGAGGGCAGTTCACAAAACCCAGCTGGATAGCGGTTAGAAAACAGACTGCATTTGCATTTGAAACCCCAAAATGAAACTCCAGCAATAACTAAGGCAGTATCCCTAAGAGAAGTTCCCAGGTTAGTAACTTCCCCGTATGAGTTGTCTCCACCTCCATCTATCTTGGGAAGCTGCAGACCTTAAGTTTAACTTCCTGATCAGATGACAGTGGCAAATCAGAAGCGACACATTCCAATCCTAGACCCACTTGGCTTCACTGAGAAACACTAAACGGGGGAGACTGACTCACCGAAGAAAACCACATTTAAAGAAAAGAAATGACCATTTTAAATGGCAAGGACAAAATAACGAGATGAGGGGAAAAACCGACTTCAAACAGAAAACAACTAAAAATTTTTCTAAAAATCCATGATATATGCTGCAAAACAGATGAACCCTGAACACATTGGTTTTTTTTGTTTGTCTGTTTTGTTTTGTTTTTGAGGTTGAGTAGTGTAATACTAACATCCAAGAAAGTAAAACAAATAGTCACCTCTGCAGCAGCTCATTAACAACTGGTAACATATAGAGGTCAATGTTCCAGAGCTTTAAAAAAAGGTACTGATACAATTGAGGACCCTCCATTATAGACAGGATGGGGCACTGTATCCATATTGCCAATGACAGTCACCCCAAGAAATGCAAGCAGCCAGATCCACCCTCCTTCAGGGGGTAGATCCACTATACTGGTCATGTAGATCAGCTACATTGTCACTAGAGACTCGGATCCAGCCATCCTCCCGCACGTGGTAGAAGTTGACCGCACCTCGAGTAGGCATCTCTGTAGGTGGCTTGGTAGATGGCTCTACGGGCCAGATCATAGGCCTGCTCCACTTCCAGGTCATAGAAGTAGCCCCAATCCATGACCCCATAAGCATACACAGAGCCAGAGCCTACAGAGAAGGTGGCTCCCGAGATCCGATTCCCCTCACTGTCCACGTTGTAGAGGCCAGGGCCTCTCTTACCCAAGCCACAGATCACGGTGCCCATGGACAGCCCCGTTCTTTTGTACTGATACACCATGTTGGCAAGCAGTTTGGAGGCAGCTGCTACAGAGATGCGTTCCTCATTCTGATGCTCATAGATTTGACATTGCCGAGCCAATAGCCGCTCCCAGAAGCTGCAATCCGCTGCGCTCCCAGTCATGGTGCCCAGCAGGTAGGGGTTGATCTCTATCACCTTCTTCACCGTCTGGGAAGCAATGTAAGCACCTGCTGTAGCCCTGGAGTCGGCTGCAACTATGACTACATGACGGAACTTGAAGGCCAGCATTGTGGTTCCATGAAGCATTTCAATTCCCAGCTCGTCTGGGATACCCCAGCTGGGCTCAGGCCATCGCTGGGACTCCCTGGACCCAGATCCTGCAGATCTGCACGACCCCTGAGTCCGAAAAACCCATGCCGGTTCACCAGTAGCAGCCTCTCCTGGCCAGCACCATGTCTACTGTGGGAAAACATTGTTAAATGAAATAAGTTAGTCACAAAGGACCACATTTATGATTCCATTTATATGAATTGTCCATAATATGCAAAATCTATATAGATAGGAAGTAGATTAGTGGTTGCCTATACTAGGAAGATTGAAGGAATTGTGGGTTACTGGCTAAAGGATTCGGGGTTTCTTTTAGAAGTAATGAAATTGTTCTAAAAGTGATTGGGGTAGTAGATGCAAAACTCTGAATACACTGAACGCCATTTAATTGTATACTTTTTTTTGGAGTTGGGAGTCTCACTCCGTCGCCCAGACTGGAGTGCAGTGGCACGCTCCCGGCCACCGCAGCCTCGACCTGCTGGGCTCTGGCGATTCTTCCACCTCAGCCTTCCAAGTAGATGGAACTACAGGTGGACACTACCATGCCCGGCTAATTTTTGATTTATTGTAGCGATGAGGTCTCGCCAAGTTGCCCGGGTGGGTCTCGAACCCGCTCAGGCAATCCACTCACTTCGGCCTCCCAAAGTGCTGAGATTACAGGATGAGCCACCAAGCCTAGCCAAATTGTATACTTTAAAACAGGTGAATTGCATGATATGTTAAGCTATATTTCAATACAGCTTTAAAAAAAATATTCAGTCTGGGTGTAGTGGCTCACGCCTGTAATCCCAGTACTTTGGGAGGCTAAGGTGAGAGGACTGCCTGAACCTATGGGTTCGAGACCAGCCAAGGCAACATGGGAAGACCTCCTCTCTACAATAAATCAAAATATTTGCCAGATGTGGTGGTGCACACCTGCCGTTCCTGCTACTTGGAAGGCCAAAGAGGAAGGATAGCCTAAACCCAGGAGGTCGAGACTGTGGTTTCCGTGAGCGTGCCACTGCACTCCAGCCTGGGCAACAGAGTGAGACTCCAACTCAAAAAGAAAAAAAAAAATTCTTGGCTCCAGATTAGATCCACGTTAGTCTAAAGCATGGAGTTCCTACTATAACACAAAGACTTTCTCAGCAAAATCTGAAAAAAAGTTGACGTCAGTACTAGATAGGGCCTTGCTAGGTTTATATGGGAAAACACTCCCCTCTCAGTTTGGGAAAGAATTTCACAGTCTTGTCTCAAGATCATCAATCTCACAGAAATCCCCATCTGGCTTTAGGTTCCTGTTCCAGAAACCCTGGAAAAACCAAAACAAGCAAAACACATTTTTCAAAACAACACTTTTAATCTGTGGGTAAGGGGAGAAACGGAGGATCATGGGACAGACATTACGGGCTCCGTCAAAATACAAAGTTGAGAATTTATTATCGCTATAGAAACTCAAGTCCAAAGTAGACCACACATTTCCCAAAGAAATCATGTTTCAAAAGACTCTAACATAACACACAGAGAATGGAGGTGAAAAGAGGCCGACCACCTGGATGGCTAAGACTTTCTCAGTGACCACACTGACCTCAGCTCTGCTACCACTCTTGGGCTTTAACCTTGGCAGATTCTCTTCTCTCTTCCCAATATGTTTCACTTCCCAAACCAAGGGCAGAGTGCATGAGAAGCCCAGTGAGGATCCTGGCTGCAGCTGTAAATAGGGGCCTGCGTTGGCTTTAGGGGAAGAAGGGGGAAGTGGGACAGCTATGTCTCTTACCCCAAAGCAAAACACACAAAATCTTAGGACACTGGGAGGTTCAGAGAGAGGAATCAGGTAACAACTTCGTTCTGCCCCAACGACCTGGATTCTCTCTAATCCCCAGGTAAATTAAAAGATCAAATGTAATCAAGCAATTAATAAAGCTGATGCTGTTTGGCTTCTGTGTCTCTTGTAGACTCCTGCTTCAAAGGGCCTGCTTCAGTCCCTAAAGACAAAATGGCCACCTCTGATGCCAAGGGCAAAAGAAACCGGCAAGTACCTACAACAGTGCCTAGCAAACAGTAAGTACTCAATAAATATATGCTGAATGCCTTTTGTTTTTTGGTTTTGTTTTTGTTTCTGAGTTGGAGTCTCACTCAGTCGCCCAGACTGGAGTGTAGTGGCTGCTCCCGGCCACCGCAGCCTCAACCTGCTGGGCTCCGGCGATCCTTCCGCCTCAGCCTTCGGAGTAGCCGGAACTACAGGCGCGCGCTACCACGCCCGGCTAATTTTTTTGATTTATTGTAGGGATAAGGTCTCGCCAAGTTGCCCAGGCGGGTCTCGAACCCGCGGGCTCAGGCAATCCACTCACCTCAGCCTCCCAAAGCGCGGGTTTACAGGCTGAGCCCCCGAGCCCGGCTTGCTGAATGCCTTTTGAATGAATGCTGACATTCCTTTGGCGCTCTTTGCCTTCTTCCCTCAACCTGGAAAAAACACATAACACACACACACACACACACACACACACACACACACACACGAAGTTGCATCCACACTTACCCACTGCAATTCCAATTCCACTTGTAACCTTGCAAAATCAGTAAGCATAGCAGTTACTGCTAGGATACAGATTTTAGCAGGCAGAGCATTTTGATAATTTTGTTACTAATGTACCCTACACGCCTAAAACGATGCCTGGCACCCAGTAAGCTCTCGATGAATAATATGTGCTTAATGCCTAGTGAATTAAAAGCCTCCTAGATGCCAGGCGCTGTGCTAGGCCGATTTCAGCGGCCCAATCGCTTCCATCCGGGCGGCAGACGCTGCCCTGAGTCCTCCCGCCGCCAGGGTCCGCTGTAGGAAAGGCCGGCTTCCTTCCCACGTCAAGTCACTCTTCGATCCCGTGGAGTCACTGCCCGCAGCTAAGATGGCCGCGTCGGTAGCCGGTGCTGCCGGGCGGCTGCGGCGGGCCATTCGAAGGTCGCCCCTGGGGTGGGGCCCCAGCCGCCGGCCGCTGTCCTCCTTGCCCCCTCCAGCCCGGGCCTCGGCCGTGCGGGACGCCTTCTTGAGCTTCTTTCGGGACCGCCACGGCCACCGGCTGGTACCCTCCGCTTCGGTGCGGCCCCGCGGCGACCCCAGTCTGCTTTTCGTCAATGCCGGCATGAACCAGGTGGGGGCTGGATCGCACTGATCGGGGGCGGAGTTTGTGGGGTTTCCGGTGAGAAAGGCGCTGCGGGATTGGGCAAAAGGAGCGAGAGGGCGGAGCTCACAGCTTTTGGTGTCTGGTTAGGGCTTGGGGAGGGCTTGAGCTGGGAACTCCTGGGTGGGGATTGAATTTCAGGTACTGGAGTGGCTGATGTGGGGTCCCATGGGGGCAGACTCGCGAGGGAAGTCTGTTTTTAGTTATTCACTTTTTAAATTTTATTTATTTATGTTTTGAATTGGAATCTTACTCCGTCGCCCAGGCTGGGGTGCAGTGGCACCCTCACGGCCACCCCAGCGTCGACCCGCTGGGCTCAGGCGATCCTTCCGCCACAAGCTTCCAAGCAGCCGGAACGACAGGCGCGTGCTACCACGCCCGGCTAATTTTTGATTTACTGTAGAGACGAGGTCTCGCCAAGTTGCCCGGGCTGATCTCGAACCCGCGGGCTCAGGCAATTCACTCGCCTCGGCCTCCCAAAGTGCTGGGATTACACACTGAGTGCGCCACCGAGCCTGGCCTTATAAAATTATTTTAAAGATGTGGGTGCAATTTAGGTATACGAGTTATTTATTAATTCTTTAAATAAATGTGTGCTGAGTACTGTTCTCTAAGCTTTTAACTTTGATCAATCACTTACTTTCTCTAGACTTCATTGTTCTCGTCTGTAAAATGGCGGTTGGGGGGAGACACGACCACTACGACAACATAACCTGAGAGGCTGTCTGGCATCCCTACTAAATGAGGTCCCAGTTTTGTAGTCTGACGTTACTGAGTGTGGTTGAAGAAGCTGAGGTGGAGAATGCCACCTTTCAGTGCCCTGTTTCCAGCCACCGACACATTCTTCCTTTTACCTTGACTATTTTACTAGCAGGGGTCTCTGGCTCATAGTTTCTTTACCCCTTCCCAGCTTCCCACACACCAGAGGTGGCTGTCTCCAGGCTCCTAGGTTGTCCTCCTAGACCAAGACCACACTGTACTCTCAGGGGCAGTCATCCTTCAACCTGAACAGCCATCTCTCTCCCCATTCCTCATCTTTCCCTTCTACTGAGGAATTGGGATATCCCTCTCCCCCTCCCCGCTTCATGTGCTTCCAGTTCAAGCCAATCTTTCTGGGCACTGTGGATCCAAGAAGTGAGATGGCAGGCTTCCGGCGTGTGGCCAACAGCCAGAAATGTGTGAGAGCTGGAGGACGCCATAACGACCTGGAAGATGTGGGTCGAGACCTTTCCCATCATACGTTTTTTGAGATGCTTGGCAATTGGGCATTTGGGGGTGAATATTTTAAGGTGAGTCTCCAGGAAGCTCTGGAATTAAGAAAAGATCAGTGGTCAGCTAAGAAGGGGGACATTGTTTGTCCTGTCTCCACTCTACTGTCTGCTTAGACAGGCCTCATGCCAGATACGGAAGCAAGGTGCTAATTGAGCATGTATAATAGGAATTATATCTGAATTCCCTGGTTGGATTATAAGTCCCTTAAGGGCAAGGACTGTACCTCCTGTCCAATGTATGGTCAAAAGTTGTTGTAGGGGTGGGTGCGGTAGCTCATGCCTGTTATCCCAGCACTTTGGGAAGCCAACATGAGAGGATTGCTTGAGCCCAGGAGTTCGAGACTAGCCTGGGCAACATGGTGAGACCTCGACTTTACAATAAATCAGAAAACTAGCTAGGCAACAGACTGAGACTCTGACTCAAAAAAAAGAAAAAGTTGTTGCATGAATAAATGGTCAGACAGTAATTCTAAGGGAAGATTTAAAAGAGGAGGGAAGTTTTCTGAGTAGGAAAAAACTCAGAAGCAGAAATGGTCGAGGCTTGTCCTGGGAACAGGATGGGCAGTGGAAATGGTTTTATTTTCAGCTAAGAGCCGAACTTGTGTGGCTTGATTAGCACTTCAGTGGAGCCTCCCTCTCACCTACCTTCCTCTCCCCATCCCATGCTGGTTTCTGCTGCAGGAGGAGGCTTGCAGCATGGCCTGGGAATTGCTGACTCAGGTCTATGGGATCCCTGAGGATAGGCTCTGGGTCTCCTACTTTGGTGGTGACCCCAAGGCAGGGCTGGACCCAGACCTGGAGATCAGAGACATCTGGCTCAGCTTAGGGTAAGTCAGTCCCCTCCTAAATGTCCATTCCTAAAGGGCAGGGGACTGGAAAATAGAGACTATCCATGCCATCTGCAATCTCAGCATGTCCCAGAATACTGTGGGGTCAGCCCTGTTCCTCTAGCTGAGCTGGGACCTAAGGGAGGGGCTCTCATGGCAGGGAGGGTCCCAGCTTCTGGGTCTGTCCATCTCCCACCACTCACCTGGCTTTCTCCCCAGGGTGCCTGCCAGCCGTTTGCTTTCCTTTGGACCACAAGAGAACTTCTGGGAGATGGGAGATACTGGCCCTTGCGGACCCTGTACCGAGATCCACTATGACCTGGCTGGTGTGATGGGAGCTCCCCAGCTGGTGGAGCTTTGGAATCTGGTCTTCATGCAACACAACAGGTAATGAGGTGCTGAAGCAGGAGGCAGTCCTGGGCTATAGGTAGAAAAGGCGGCAATCCAAAGACTTTAATCTGCTTCTTTTTTACAAGTAAGGCAGCTGAGCCGGGCTCGGTGGCTCAGCCTGTAATCCCGCACCTTGGGAGGCTGAGGTGAGTGGATTGCCTGAGCCCGCGGGTTCGAGACCCGCCTGGGCAACTTGGCGAGACCTCATCTCTACAATAAATCAAAAAATCAGCCGGGCATGG
>CAUYQG010164422.1:0-11948 GCA_963574415.1 Tarsius wallacei
CTGTTGTTTGTTTGTTTGTTTGTTGAGTTGGAGTCTCACTCTGTCGCCCAGACTGGAGTGCAGTGGCTGCTCCCGGCCACCGCAGCCTCGACCCGCTGGGCTCCGGCGATCCTTCCGCCTCAGCCTTCCAAGTAGCTGGAACTACAGGTGTGAGCTACCACACCCGGCTAGTTTTTTTTTTTTTTTTTTGATTTATTGTAGAGATGAGGTCTCGCCAAGTTGCCCAGGCGGGTCTCGAACTCGCGGGCTCAGGCAATCCACTCACCTCAGCCTCCCAAGGCGCGGGATTACAGGCTGAGCCACCAAGCCTGGCTTCTACTGTTGACATATGCTGTGAGATAAGACTTTCAAAGACCAAAGAGGCTATCGAGAACTGAAAATTGTAGCTTTTGGCTTATGCTATACATAATGTATACAATGTACACTTATTTCCTAGATCCTTGAAGAGACAATCTACTTTAACTGAGTCAGAGTCTTACTCTTTCACTCCTCAATTTATTTTAGAGGATTTCTAGAGTTTTTATGATTCTCTACACTCTACTAGTTCCTTGTCATACTTTGAAAAATTTTTAAGAATAGGTAAATGTGAACTGCACTTTGAAGTTGCTGTTGTGCAGTGTGCATTACTCAACTTTTTTGTTCCACATTCTACACTCTACTGAGGGCTTCAAGGAGGAGTGAACAGCAAAACCTAGGCCTATCTGTAGCCTGTATTTTATCTATTGATAAAATATTGTGTTTCCCCAAAGGGTGTATATATTACAATGAAGCTATGTTTTAATCTTTTTACTGTTTCTTCTTTTTTCTACAGGGTGGCATGGAAACGTCATTGTCAAAACCATGATCTCAGTGGGTACACTCGGGGTTGTGGAGTGTAACTGCGGAATGTTCCTTCTTCAGCTCATTTCTCTTTCTCAGTTAAGGGAGTAGCAGTTAAGTGAGAGGTCACACTACCATTGTTTCCCCTTCAGACAAATATTTTTACAGAAGCAGGAGCAAATATTCACCAATGTGGTTATTATTTTATATTAAGCCTACAACATTTTTCATTTTGCAAATAGAACTGATTGCTAGTGAAAATTTATCTAAAACCTTGGTTATCAAATAAATCTCTATTACATTCAGTTATCAAATAAATAACCCACACTTAATCCTGAATGATACAAGTACTCCCTAATATTAGACAAAAATATAACAAAAGAGTTATTTCTTAAATTGATTTTAGGCAAAATCCCAGCTGTGCATGCATCCGATGTCTTCATCTATTGATGTCATCTCCAAAACCAGTAATAATAATAACCACTCTTTGTTGGGCAATAAAATGTTTAAAAGAGCAGAATGCCAAATGGCTAAACGTGGAGACTGCCTGAATTATGAATTTTGTTTTTAAGAAGTGTGTATCTTACTAAATTGTTGTTCCTTAATTTTAGTAGCTTCAAGATTCATGTATTAGGACTAAATCTGAGGCAGATAAGCTTGCAAGTATTGTAATAATTACTAATTAACCACAGCGTGGAACTATGTTTGTTGAAAAAATGCAAACATTCTCATTAAAGGCTTTGCAATGCATACCTTCACTGTTTTTATTTCAACCCATCTAGAGTCTCTGAAGAAAAAAAAAGTATGTATTTGAAAAAAAAAAGATTTGGCACACTTAATGTTTCTTGTACCTTCACCTGCACCTAAATAGCTGGAGAAAAATCCACAAGCATGCTGGCAGGTCTCACTGCTCCCTCTCACTACTCCAAGTTAGGCTGGGTATTTCCTGCATCCTGAGTTTCTCCCTCTTTTGCTGGATCACCTCCACCATTCTACAGTCTGCCCTGGTAATCTCCCACTTTACAAAGAATAGTTCACTGACCCTACACAGTTCTCCAACTACAACTTCATTGTCTGCTCCCTTTAAAGCAAGACTTCTGAGAAAAGATGTCTGTACTCACCAACTCCACCTACTCACCTCTCACTGTCTTTTCAACTCTAACTTGGCTTCTATTCTCACTCGGCTAAAACTGCTCCCCCAGAATTTCTCTCATGACTCCGTGGTGCCAATTCTAGTGATCATCTCTGTTCATCTCAGCACCATTTCACAAGGTGAACCCCTTCACACTTGCTAGTGACTTCTTCTCCCTTGGCTTCTCCTTATTTACATCCTACCTCACCAATATTCCTTTTCAGTCCTTCTTGCTGGCTTTCTCTGCTACTTGATTTCTGAATGTAGGAGTGCCTCACGACTCAATCCTATAACCATTTGGTATGCTACCTATTTGTCTCTTCTTGCCAAAATATAAATTCCAAAAGCACAGAGATTTTTTCCACTTTTTAAAAACACTGACATAATCTCAATATTTCAAAAAATTTGCAAGTACTATACAAAGTTATTTTATTTTTTCCTGAACTGTTTGAGAGTAAATTGCAAACTTGGCCCTGAATGTTTCAGTGTAAAATTCCTTCAAAGACATTCTTCTACATAACCTCAAAACAATTATTCAAATCAGGAAATTAACACTGATACATTACTACCACCTAATCATCAGATTCCACTCAATTTCACCAATTGTCCCAATAAATCTTTTATAACACAAGGTTCATTCAGAATCATGTGTTATATTTGGTAGTTGTGATTTTTTTTTTTCAGTCTCCTTCAATCTAGATAATTTCCTCAGTTGTTTTTTCCTTGACTTTTATGACATTGATACTTTTGAAGACCACAAACTAGTTATGTTATAGAATGTCCCTAAGGCTTTTCTGGTGTTCTCTTGGGGATTCTATTAAATTATGCATCTTTGGCAGGAATACCACTGAAGTGATGCTTTTCTCACTGCATCCTTTTAGGCTGCACGCAGTTTTGAATTGTTGCATTACTGATGATGTTCACTTGCATCATTTGATTATTAAGATGATAATTAGGAGCCATCTCCACTGTGAAGTATTTGGGAGGGCTACTTTGAGACTATTGCTCATCAAGTTTTCAATTTATTCATTTACTTATTATATCAGTAATAAAACCCATGGCTTCTATTTTATTCAAGTTATACTTAGGTAGAATGCATTACTATTATTTATTTTGATGTTCACATTGTCCCCAATTTGGCCAGTGAACCCCTTGCAAGCCGGCTTCTGTGTCTTTATGACATGTCCCCATCATTGAGAGCTTTTTTATTTTCTGGCACAAGATATTCTAATACTCACCTTGTTCTTCCCTTGCTTCCAGAAATGGAATAGTCATTATTCCAAGGAGCCCTGATTTTTCAAAGTGTATAATGGTATTTAGAAAACAAGATCTGGCACTAGGGTGTCGCTGTTCCCAGTCCCAATCAGCGGACAGAGCTAGAAGATATATGTATTTACACCATGTTTTTTTATCTATTTATATTGAAAATGATGAGTTCACACCAGTATTTCCAATTCCAATCTCACACCGTAGAGTCTAGTTTTCTTTTTTTCCATGTTTTAGCTTCTTTCTCTGACAGTGAGAAACCTGGCATCCATTATATTTAATATTCTTAAAATGTGTCCTTGTACATTTATGTATTTGATGGATTTCCCTGTCTCCCCATTGCCACATCATGGATGCCCTCCTCTCAGGCTTTGAAACCCCTCGGTGGGCTGCTCCATCCTCCTATACCTGGACACCCTCTTCACCATGTAGCCTCTCTGACATATCATGTTGAGCCACCATCTTGATAGAAAGGAGGACAGAATTTTTTTTTCTCTTTTTGAGACAAGGTCTCATCCTGCTGCCCAGGCTGAAATGCAATGGTGTGATCATAGCTCACTGTAACCTCCAACTCCTGGGCTCAAGCGACCCTCTTGCCTCAACCTCCCAAGGAATTGGGACTACAATCCCATTCCCGGCTAATTTTTTGTTATTTGTAGAGACAGGGTCTCACTGTCGCCCAGGCCAGTCTCAAACTCCTAGGCCGAAGTAAGCTTCCCGCCTTGGCCTCTCAAAGTGCTAGGATTACAGGTGTGAGCCACTGAGCCTGGCTACAGAAATTTTTGACTCGTTTCTCTTCTGTATTCCAAACACCTAACAACAGTAACTGCAACATGGTACGCATTCAATAAATATCAGTTGACTGAATAAACCTCTTGCTGGCAATTTAGTATACCACCCCCAAAACTGTACATTCTAAGATTTTTCTTACTTTTCAAGGCAGTGTTATTCTATTACAACAGCATCTGGGATTCAAGTCATGTCTCATCTATGTAAATATAGCCCATAGACCAGCCATAGGAGGGCAGCAGAGGGCCACTACACTGGTGTGACCTTAGGCTTGAAGATTTTTGGACCATTCTGATGTGAATCAACTCAGAGAGAATATGAGTTGATTCATATCAGAATACCCTGAGATGCAGAAATAATAGGTAAAAGTAGGGGAGAGAGACTTGAAGAATGACAGCTGAGAAGCAGAGATAGGATACATCCAAAAAAGTGTCAGGATAGCCCAACAACACAAGCTGACTGAGGAAAACTGCTACAAATTAGCAAAGGTCGACTGGTATCTTTTTACCAGTTGTTTTTAATACAATTAAACTTCCAAACCAAATTTCTACTCTTATTCTGGGAACAGAATAAAAATCAGTAGCAATGTTTGATCATTTTCAAAAGCTTGGTTTCTGTGTCACTTGAAATGCAGAGTGATATCCATATGACAACTGAGCTCTTCATGTGGCACTAATTATAACTATGTCGTGAGCACATTTTTTGCACTTTCACTTAGTAAAATAATTTTTAAAATATTTTCTAAAAAGTTGCCAAATGGAATTACTAAAAATTATAATCAGTGATGACTTTCTACTTTTTTAGGTTAACATTAATACTTTTATATTTACCTCCATGCTTTTAAATATTAGGTTTATTTTGCTTCTTGTTTATTTTTCCATTTTAGGATGTTGACTTTCCACTATGGAAGTTAAGGATTAAATTCTATGTCCTCCTTTCCCATTTCCCACCACACATAGTACCCTTCTTCAAAGTCCATCCTTCCAAATCTAATTATATATATAATCTAATTATATACGTGATAGATATAATTTTGGTGTATCACATCTCCAGATCTCCCTGGAGATCCTGAGAAAAGGATGAGTGATAGGTCCTTTTTTTCTAAGATTTAGCATACACACACACATATCATTTTGTGTCAGGGTCTCAGCTGTCAAGTAGCTGGGACAACAGGCACACACCACTACACACAGCTAATTTTTTTTTATTTTTTGTAGAGACAAGGTCTCATTATGTTGCCCAGGCTGGTTTCCAACTCCTGAGCTCAAACAATCAATCCTTCCATCTCAGCCTTCCAAATTGCTGGGATTACAGTCATGAGCCAAGGTGCCTGCCTAATTATATTACTTTTTTGGTTAAACCAATACTCAGTATTTAGGTAGCCATAAATACAGTTGCTTTCTTTTCTTGTCACAAGAAACTATTAACTCTCATTAGAGTTAATAGCCACATGATTCTAAAATCTGCTTAGTTTTCTGTGTATCTGTCATTAGTTCAACTCCCAAACTCTAGGTCTAATATTTAAATCTCCTCTCCTGGATTGCTTGAGTCCAGGAGTTGGAGACCTGTCTGGGTAACACAGTGATACCTCAGCCTTACCAAATAAAAAAATAATAAAATAAATAAAATTAGACAGTCGTGATGGCGCACCTCTGTAGTCCCAGCTACTCAGGAGGCTGAGGTGGAAGGAACCCCTGAGCCCAAGATGAAGCTGCAGTGAGCTGTGATCGTGCACCTGAACTCCATTCTGGACAACACTGCGATCTCTACTCAATTAATCTTCTCTGGAGTCTTCAAATGCAGCTGGAATTTTGTCGATCCCACCCTTTTGAAGCAGTATCTCCCAAAGACTTCTAATGGACTCTTACTCAGATGGTTGCTATATGCCTGTACACAGTTGTCATCCTGGACTCTTTCTTTCATCATCTTGGAAGTCTAGTATTTTCTATAGTTGATATTTATTGTGTTTGCTGTAGTCCATAATGTCCTCCTTTTTGGTTTAGTCCTTAATTTTGGTGTATCACATCTCCAGATCTCCCTGGAGATCCTGAGAAAAGGATGAGTGATAGGTCCTTTTTTTCTAAGATTTAGCATGCCTGAAACTGTCTTTATTCTATGCACACACTTGGTTGATAGTTGACTGAGTTCTGAAGACTAAACTGGAAGTAATTTTCCTCCAGAACTTTTAAGATAGCACTTCACTGACCCCTAGATTCCAGCTGCTATTCCGCAATCCGAAGCCATTCTGATTCAAGCCTTTCTGGAAGTGTTTTGGGATGTCTTTATCCTCGATGTTCTGAAAATTCACAACAACATGCCTTGACGTGCATGTTTTCATGCTCGTATTGGGTGCTTGGTAGGATCTTTCAGTGTGTAAACTCATATCTTCACGTTCTGGAAAACTTCCTGAAATCTTTCCTCGATTACGTTTTTGCTTCCATCTTCTTTGTTCTCTTCGGAACTCGCCAGCAGCTCCTTCGAGGGGACGTCACCGGTCAGGCGCGTGCGCAGTGTGAGCGGCGTGCGGTGTGCGCGGCGTACGCGCACGTGAGCCGGCTGCGTCTGCGCACGGCGTCGCCGTCGCCCCTCCTCTTGCTCCGCTTACCTGGTGCGCGGGGCTGAATGGCCTGCAGGGACGCTGCCCGCCCGGAGGAGTTGGCGGTTTCTCAGCGCCACGTACCCCGGTAACTCGCCCTCCCTCGGCCAGAAACTCTCCGCCTGGGCCCGCGCGGGAGGAGCGGTGCCTCTGAGCGGAGCGGCGACCCCGCCGGCCCCGGTCTCTTTCCCTGGCGGCGGCGGCTTCTTCGGTGGGACAATATGTTCAAGAGAATGGCCGAATTTGGGCCTGACTCCGGCGGGAGAGTGAAGGTCAGTGCCCGGCCCGCGCCTCCCTTCCGGGGGTGGCTCTCCCGCCCCGGCTCCTCCCGGGTTGGTTTCCTTTCGCGCCTTCTCTCCTCGGGTTTGAACCGTGGTCTCAAGGCGGAGAGCGAGTCGGCCGTGAAGTGAAACATCAGTGTTGATTGGGCCCCAGCTTCGCCGCGTCACTGCCACCCTCCCACCCCCGCAAAAAACAAACATGAGCGTCGGTGGCCCGGGGAGACCTGGTGCATGACTGCAGAGGAGACGGGGCGGGGAAGGCTTGGCTTGGTGCACAGGAGCTCCCAGCCCAGGTCCTCGGTTGTAGTGTATCTATCTCAGAACTGAGCACGGATGTCGCAAACACGCCATCGGCTAGTGTTCCCATGCTTCAGCCATCCGAGTGCCACTTTACCGTTTTGCCGTGTCCGATTCTAACCGTAATATTTATTGTAACACACTTAAGTCAGTTGTTTAAAGCTCCTTCCTAAGCGTTAATATTTTTGAAGGTGTGCGTTTAAATTTCCAGTTGCAGTATGACTTTTCAAATACTGATTAAACACATAGCAAATGAAATGAAAAATGCCCTTATTCTACCTCTCACAAACTGTCTCTGATATTTGTACTTACGCTCTCGGAAACACTGCAGTAAGCGGCTTAATGAGGACATTACCATCAGGTGATGCCCATCAAAATAGGCCATTTTCATTCGTGTCTAATTTTAAGGGTTTGAGTCAGAGTCTCGCTCTGTCGCCCAGGCTGCAGTGGCACGCTTACGACCACTGCATCCTCGACCTGCTGGTCTCAGGCGAGCCTTCCGCCTCAGCCTTTCAAGTAACTGGAACCACAGACACATACCACCACGCCGGGCTAATTTTTTTTCTTTTTTGTTTTGGAGAGACGAGGCCTATGCCAAGTTGCCCAGGCTGGTCTCGAACCCCTGGGCTCAGGCTCTCCTGTTGCCTACGCCTCCCAAAGTGCTTGGGAATCCAGGCGTGAGCCACTGTGCCCAGCTAGGTTTTGAAGTAAAGGGCCTTTTGCTTTTCTTTTAACAAAACTTTTCTTTTTACATGGTGATTTAAATAAAAATATTTTTAAAGTGGGAATCTTGTAGTTTATCTGCTGTTCGGTAATTTGTGTTAATATGAAATTGGGATAAGTGTCTGAAATTGATCTGAGAGAAATCCATGTTATAACCAAAGTCTAAATTGTTAGACTGCCATTCCTTAAAGTTTTCTGAGCTCTCCTTCCATTTGTTTAGGCAATGGTACAATGTTTATTGGTTTTTAAATTATTTTAAAAAATAAAAAATAAATAAATAAATAAATAATTTTTTTTTTAGGGGGTTACTATCGTTAAACCAATCGTTTATGGTAATGTTGCTCGATATTTTGGAAAGAAAAGAGAAGAAGATGGGCACACCCATCAGTGGACAGTATATGTAAAGCCATATAGAAACGAGGTAGGCGCTTGTGTTTTTATAACTGTTTTTGAAGCTACAATTTGTTTTGCTCGAAGATAAATTGTAATATTTTTAATAGTAGTTTTCATAAAATTGGCTCATTGTAGAAATGTTGCCAATTTTTTTTGAAAGAATAAATTGAGACCTGTTATTTCATATAATTATTAATAGAAATCAAGTTCCAAAAATGTTTTCTGGTTAAAATTAAGGTAACTAGAACTATCATGCTGTAAAATAGTACAAGTACACGCTCCTAACATCACATCTTAACATAGTATTTAAGCAGGTGTTTCAGGAATAGCAGCTAATACTTAAAATGATAATGTGATAATAAGACCATCAGAGAATGTGAAAAACAGCTCTGCTGTATAATCTAATTGCTGGTAATTTTGTTTTTTTGCTGAATCTTCAGTGCCTAGAACACATCAATCCATAGTAGGTCTAACCCTTCAAAGTTCACATAAAAATGTGCTTATGAATGTTCATAGCAGCATTATTTGCAATAGCCAAAACAAACAATCCACGTCTATCAACTGATGAATGGATAAATAAAATATGATATATCCATATGATTGAATATTATTAGGTAATAGAAAGTACTTGTGTGTGCTACCACATGGATGAAACTTGGAAGCATTATGCTAAGGGAAAGAAGCCAGACACGGACAGCCACATCTTACATGATTTCATTTATATGAAACATCTAGAATAAGCAAATCCATCGACAGAAAATAGATTAGTGGTTGCCAGTGGGTAGAGGAAAAAGGGAATTGGGAGTGAGTGCTAATGGGTGTGGGATTTCTTTGTGTGATAAAAGTTTCTAAAAGTGATTGTAGTGCTTCTTATACAACTCTGAATATACTAAAAACCATCTACTTGTATACTTTAAATAGGTAAATTGTATGGTATGTGACTCATTTCAATAAAGCTATTATTTAACAAAATCTTCAATGACTACCTGTTGCCCTCATAATAAAGTTCATTTTCTTTGTCGTGTTTTAGAAGGCCTGTCATGATCTTCCCCTGTTACGACTTTGCAGTTTTAGTGTTACTGTGCCTTGTTATTTCCTTATACCCTACATTCCACCAATACTAAAATGCTCGCAATTTTCCAAAAGAACATTCTTTTTTTTTTAATTGGAGTCTCACTCCATCGCCCAGACTGGAGTGCAGTGGCACGCTCCTGGCCACCACAGCCTCCACCTGCTGGCCTCCGGCAATCCTTCTGCTCAGCCTTCCAAGTAACTGGAACTACAGGCGTGCGCTACCATGCCTGGCTAATTTTTTGATTTATTGTAGAGATGAGGTCTCTCCAAGTTGCCCAGGCAGGTCTCGAACGGGCTCAGGTAATCCACTCACCTCAACCTCCCAAAGCTCAGGATTACAGGCTGAGCCACCGAGCCCTGCTAAGAACATTCTTTTTGTTTGAGTTGGGGTCTCACTTTGTTGCCCAGGCTGGAGTGCAGTGGCACAATTATGGCCCACCGCAACCTTGACCCCCTGGGCTCAGGCAATCCTGCCTCAGCCTCCTGAGTAGCTGGGACTGCAGGCATATGCCACCATGCCTAACTAGTTTTTATTTTTTGTAGAGACAAGGTCTCACTATGTTTCCTAGGCTGGTCTCGAATCCTGGGCTCAAGCAATCCTCTTGCCTCAGCCTCCCAAAGTCCTGAGATTACAGTCATGAGCCATCGTGCCTGACCTCTAGAAAAACATTCTTAAACTCTACTCATCCTTTCCTACCCACTTTATATTCTTGTTGATCCTTAAGTCTTAAAGTGTCATTTTCTTTGGAACTACTTTTTTGGCTTCCAAAGATTATTTAACTGTCTCTCCTCTATGGACTTGTACCTAGTGCCCTCATAGTACATTGAATGCTGATTTTATCGACTGTCCCCTACTCCACAGTGAGTGGAGGCCCTATTTTATTTACCATTGTATACTTAGCATATGGTGCTGCAATATTGCTAGTCACTCAAATATTTGTAGACAGGTAGGGCATAGTGGCTTACGCCTATACTCTGAACTGGGAGGCCCCAGGTGGGGGTAGGATTACTTGAATCCAGGGGTTTGAGACCAGCCTAGACAACATAGCGATAACTCATCTTTACCACACACACACAAAAAAATTAGCCAGGCTTGGTGATGTGGACCTATAGTTCCAGCTACCAGGGAGGCTAAGGCGGAAGGATTGCCTAAGCCCAGAAGGTCAAGGCTGCTGTGAGCCATGACCATGCAACGGCACTGCAACCTGATTAACAGTGAGCCTCTGACTAAAAAGAATTTTTTTTTTTGTAGAAGAAATAAAGTATTTTCAAAAGAGTTCAGTGATGCTTATGAAAATCTGCCTCAGAAAAATCCTCACAGTATAATAAATGACAAAAACAAAGTACTAAGATATCATTACAATATAATCTGTTTTTTTAAAAAAACAAGTATATGTAGATATAAGCACATAAAACATTTCTGAAAGCAAATAAAAAGTTAATAAGCATCACTATTGAGTGTGACTTACTCTATTTTGCATTTTTTATTTTTCAATAGTGAACTATATCTTTAAAAAGCCACTTTCACCAGCAGAAACCCTTTTATATGCTAAAACTGATGAGTATACTGTGCTTTAAAATGAGATGGTTTTATAGATTATAGTTATAGATTGCTTTATATTATTAGTTGTCCTTAGCTTTATGTAATATAATTTTGCTCTTTGAAGTTGATTTAAGGTTTGCTTTAGTCTATATGGTTATTTCTGTGAAAATACCAGAAATGTACTACTGTTCTTATGTAAAAATCAAAATTGATTTAGAGTATTGTTTATAGAGATATATAAAAAAAGGATCTGCAAAACAAGTTATTTAGGAACATATTTATTTCTATATATTTTGAATTGTAAAATAATTCAGCACAGGCTTCCCTGTTGTTTGTTTTTTAAAAAAGCAAAATCAGCCGGGCTCGGTGGCTCAGCCTGTAGTCCCGTGCTTTGGGAGGCTGAGGTGAGTGGATTGCCTGAGCCCGCACGTTCGAGACCCACCTGGGCAACTTGGTGAGACCTCATCTCTACAATAAATCAAAAAATTAGCCAGGCGTCGTAGCGCACGCCTGTAGTTCCAGCTACTTGGGAGGCTGTGGTGGCCGGGAGTGGCCGCTGCACTCCAGTCTGGGCGACAGAGTAAGACTCCAACTCAAAAAAAAAAAAAAAAAAAGCAAAATCACTTCCTAGGTATACTTCATGTGTTTTTTTAAGAAAATTAGATTCCATAAAATTTGAGAGGAAATGTGTTTTATAAAATTAGATGTATAGGGCCGGGCTCGGTGGCTCAGCCTATAATCCCGCGCCTTTGGGAGGCTGAGGTGAGTGGATTGCCTGAGCCCGCAGGTTCGAGACCCGCCTGGGCAACTTGGCGAGACCTCATCTCTACAACAAATCAAAAAAAAATCAGCCAGGCGTGGTAGCGCGCGCCTGTAGTTCCAGCTACTCGGAGGGCTGAGGCGGAAGGATCGCCGGAGCCCAGCAGGTCGAGGCTGCGGTGGCCGGGAGCGGCCACTGCACTCCAGTCTGGGTGACAGAGTGAGACTCCAATTCAAATAATAATAATAATAATAATATTTAAAAACAATGTCTTG